>JABUQX010092341.1:12500-17500 GCA_015478945.1 Trachelipus rathkii | reverse complement strand
GAATATATTTTTTACTAATATGTTATATTGCAATAATTTATAATTATTTAATATATATATTAATAATATATATTAATTATATATTTATAATATAATTAAACAATTA
Organism: Trachelipus rathkii; assembly: GCA_015478945.1. NCBI lineage: Eukaryota > Metazoa > Arthropoda > Malacostraca > Isopoda > Trachelipodidae > Trachelipus > Trachelipus rathkii. Next base: position 17,394 of record JABUQX010092341.1, on the reverse strand, counting down.
TATATAAAGAAATAGATATTATATATAATATATAATTATATAATATAATATTAATATTAATATTTGAATATAATATTAAATATTATATAATATTTATATAATAAATTATATATTAATAAAGTGTAATACTCTTTAAATATTTAGGAGTGTTTAGAGAGTTTTACTGAATGAAAGCATTACTATATGTAAATTTAAGTAATATTAAATATTTATATATAAATATATATATCCTTATTATAATATATAATATATACAATGAATAGTTTTATAATTCAAGTGATCTTCAAATAATATAAATTTTAATATTTATAAGTTAAATATAAATTGAATCATAAATATGATATATATTAATTTAATGAATTTATATTATAATTTATATATAAATATATATTAATATTTATAATAACATAATATATATTATAGAATATATACATATATATATTTAATATATATATTATATATATATTTAAATACATATTAATTAATATAATATTTATATTATTATATATACAATAATATATATATTAATTATTATATAAATAAATATATATATAATTAATTATATAATATATATATTATATATATTATATATTTATATTATTAATACTATTATATTTAAAGAGTAAAGGGAGTAGTGAGTAGGGGTTTATATATAATATTAATTAATTTAATTATTATATTAATAATTATACTATAATATTTTAATGATATTAAATATATATATATATATATAAATAGTGTGATTAATTACTATAATTAAATTAACTTACTTACTATATTCTCGTATATTACTATAATCACTATTAATATATAATATATATATTCATAGATTTATTTATTTAATCCCTAAATAGATTGTATGTTAGTAATGTATAGTAATATATGTATATATATATTATTATTATATCTTTTAAAAATCATATTATACAGTATTTTATTATTAATATAACTACTTCTATATTATATTATATTATTATGATTCTAATAAGTTAGTAATGAATAACTATACCCATACAGTTGTATAAATGTTTCTATAATATAACCGATAGTCCATGATAATAGTTATAGCTACTATATCACTGCGCTAGGGTCCCACAATACCCCAGAGTCCGACATATAACTTATTATGACAATAATATTAATCTTAATATGAACAAATTGTAAACCCAATAAATTAACTTTGACAAAGCGATATATTAAATAGAATGGTCATTTAAAATCATTGAAGGATAATGCGTGGAATACTACTTTCTCAAAATAACCAAATCATCTTTTTTTTTTGACTTTTATAATATTAAAAATTAATGCTTGTGATAATAAACTTTTGGATTCTATACGTGAGACATATTATTTCCCATATGTATATCAGCTTTTGAATTAAAAAAACAGTAAAGTTTTTTGTCTGTTTGTTTCATTCACAATTATAAAAAGCCTTCGTGAGCTCGAATATTAGAGTACGATCTATTTGCATTTGTATATAAATATAGAAGAATATAATTCTGAAATGTTATTGTCTTTTATGTCGTAAAGATTTTACAAATGCCAGCAGTAAGGTTCGCTTCCGATTAATTTGTGCATTTATATAAATGTGTTTGATTTGTGTCAATTTTTCCAAGATTTATCCTTTCTTTGATTTTTTGACTGGAAAAGTCCGAGGAGCGGTGGTCTACACGTGGTGGGCGAGAGTATGATGCGTGATCCCCATCGTATTCGTTTTTCTGCATTATATACTGTACATTAGTAAATAATTATATATAGGATCTTATAATGTGACATGAAAGTCACTCTGAAAATCATCATTTATCTAAACGAGTAGTATATTAAAATTCTACAGATTATGATTTGATATATATATAATATATATTTAATGATAAGTATATATACCAATCATTAGGTAATTACATTTGATAATATAATTATATTTATATAATTATATCGTATAATGGTTATTTATTTAAATTATATCCAGGATTTTTAACTAGTTGTGTAATAATTTTATAAATTTATATATTTTACTGGTATATGTATACTTAATTATTTTAATTCACAGTGTTTATTCAATGTGTAATAATTTATATATTACTTAATAAGTTAGATTAGTTATTTTAGAATATATATTTTATCTAGAATAGTTTTATATTGATAATATTATAAATTTGTCTTTTAAATTGGTTTGCTGATTATATTATATATTATAATTACACATATCAATTTCAATATTATATAATTTATTAGTAATTATCTTCTTAAGTATTATTGCTATATATTATTATTAATTCACCAATTAATAAGTTTATATACATTTGTTGATTATTACATTATTATATTATATAATTTAGTATAGATAATGATATTGATTATAGTAAATTATTTCAGTATTAGGTATATTATATATATTTTATATATATATATATATATATACTTAGTCTAATATAGTTAAGTATTAATCTTAATATTCATAAATGTATCTGGTATAATTTTATTTCACATAGTGACATAGTAATTCATTGATCCTAAAAATGATGTAATTATTTCTATATATTATAACTAGTGGGGGGGAGGTGGTTTGATTAAGTACTTGATTTATTACTCTAATAGTTATATTATATACATTTAGTGGTATAATCAAACTGTAACTATGCCTTTTGCAAATATGACAATATATAGGTAATTATTGTCACACAAATTATCTCAGCTCTCTAGGCTTTGTACCAAACATTTTATGAAAACAATTATTACCATTTTCTTTCAATTTTCACAATTCAGGTAATAATCAAGAAAAAGGATTTTGATAAAACAAAATATAATATAACAAAACCAAATGAAATATCAAAACTAATTAATATCACTTTATAATTTCACAAATTCTCATAAAATGGAAGTTATTCTAATATTATACTTCATTGAGATCTCGCTGATAAACTGGATTTAAAATGTTTATAAGTATTAGATAATTAAATTTCATTTCCATCTTTATTTAAACGATCAGATTTGTGGGTTTGAAGTAAATTACTCCTAAGATTTTATTATTCTATGATTGTAAACAGACCTTTTTGCTATTCATATACTTTTAGTATGATCTTCTCTATTTGTAAAAAGTATGAGTAAATTAATATATCTAAATACTCATAAGTAATTAACTTAACTAGCCACAAGACTATGAACAATTATTTTTACTATCTGAATATTGAGATTTATTATTAAATTAATCAGAATATATAGTATATATATAATCGCGTAAAATAAAGCAATAATATCACATACATTCCAATAGTTTATATATCAATATTGATTATAATTCAAAATGTGTTTGTAAAAGTGAAATATATATTATCTATATATATATAATCACTACGTAATAATATTTTATATTAATAAAATTTAATTATAGGTATAAGTAATACAGGATATTAAATAAAATATATTCATTAAACAAAATTTTTTTATAATTTACATTGAAAATTCTTTATTAGATTATTTTAATGACATTATGATTAATTAATATTTATAATACTAATGTTAATTTTAATACTATGTCAAAATGTTTTATTAATCTTTAATTGCTTATAATAGAGTTAATTGATTTTAATAAAAGTAAACTCTTTTCATGTAGTATAAGGAACTCGCTAATGTGTGAGTATATATAAGGCATTGAAATATATTTATTAATAATATATATATATATATATTTAAATATTAATAATTATATATTATAGTATATTATATATATTATATTATATGATATATATAATATATATACATTTATTAATTAAATATTTATATAATATATATATATAACAATACATATATTATATATAAAATATACATTATACATAAATGTATAGTATATATATATATATTTAATATAATATATATATATATACTATATAATAGGATATAATATATATTATTAATATATATTATAAATATATTAATTATTAATAATATTATATATATGTATATAATTAATATATTATATATATATATAATTTAATATATATATATATATATATTAAATTAATATATTTTGGTATGTTTTTTTATTTTACCTTAAAGCAATATTTTACTTATTGTTACAAATTATGAATATATGGCGCGCTAATTACAATTTCTTATAAAAGCCGAATTTTATATGGAACATCCTAAATTTTTTTTCCAAAGTTTCAAGCTATATTTCTGGACCTTCTAAGTCATTTTAATACCCCGTATATAATTATAATATATAGATATTAATATATTATATATATAATTATAATAATATATATATGATTAATTAATATGATATATTATTAATATATATATATATATAAATATAATTATTAATATTATAATAATGTATTATATTTAAATAATAGTAATATATATATATAATATAATATATAATATAAAGTTATATAATAAAAATTATATATATAATTAATAATAATATATATCATGTAATATATATATAATATATTATATATTATATCATATATATATATCATATATATATAAAAACAATAATAATATATATATTTATTATATATTATATAATATATATATAATATATTATACAATTAATATTATATATAATATATAATATATATTAATAATATTATATATATATATATATATATTTATATAATATATATATTAATATATATATAGTATATATTAATAATAATTATATAATACTAAATTTCTCGCATATACTTGAAATTATAGATATTTATATTAAAGTTAATTTCCACAGTACTATACAGTACTTAAATTATATAATATATTAATTAATATATTAATAAATAGTTATATTAAATATATTTCTTAATTTTTGAGTAAAATATAAAATTTAAATAATTTTAATACTAAACATAAAATTTATTAACTATAGATATATAATATATTATAAAAATAT
>JABUQX010092341.1:0-7500 GCA_015478945.1 Trachelipus rathkii | reverse complement strand
TATCTGGCTTCAAAATTATATTCGTGCCCAGATAATTAAACAAGTTAATGTCAACAGTTGATATTTATAGGATAAATTTTACCTACACATAAGGTTAAATTTTTGAATACGTATTATTGATAGGTGTGATACTAAAGTAAATAGGTTTCGAAGGTTACAGTAAGACTTATAATTTATGTAGTTTCAACCTTTGAACTTGGGTGATTTTAGCTCCCAAAGTGAGATAGGGTTTATTTCCGTGAAGGTTTTTAATCTGTGGAGATAAATACTCTTCATTTGATTTGGATGAGGAAATATAAATGAAGTACAAGATGAAGTGCAAGTTAGAGTTACCACGTGTCTTAAAAAGAGGACCACTGTTAGGTCTATTTTAATTATGGCAATACTAAAATTGCTAATTAGTTACGTGGTAGTATAACAGAGGTACTATATTATATTACGCAGAATAGATCAATATCAGTATCTTGTTCAGTAATTTTATTAGGACCGCCTAACAGTAGGTAGCCTAAATTATAGTAATAGGCAATATTTATTTCCCCCTCAATGTTAGTAGGATATTTAATAGAGATCATACTGACTATCCCCCTCATAAACTTAGAATAACCCACTAAATTGAAACGGTTACTCACCGACCTTAAAACTATACTTTGACGTATACTAAACAGTGTATCAATATAATCGAACGTATTGGATAGGTGAATTTCTCCAAAGTCAACGTCACAGTAACAAAAAACTTTAGTAGATTTTATCCTCATATATCATGAAGATCATAGATACTTCCCGTGATAGATATTAACTATCCTCCTGATAACGAAAAAAAAATGGTCTCTGATCCGACCTGAGTATAAACACCATATTTATACACTGCCAACGTCAAGCTTGAGAATAAATAACCCGGTAATAGTTGCTACAATGTATGGCCATTTGTTGATCCTTGTCTTACAACAGCTTATTCACTTGTTTTTTGGCAAAAGTTGCGCTATAATAGATAAAGAGTGCGTATCCTAGATTCACATTCTCATTAACATACTGAATTTTGTTTTTACCATAAATATTTTATCACATTATCCATATACAAATTCTATTCTATTATCATTTGACCCTTTTATTTAAATGATTTTTTAACTTATTTATTTTTATTTTTTTATTTTATTGTTATGAAAATTTTACGATTATAAGAATTGAATATATATATATTACTAAATTTTATTGATGCTCAAAGGTATTAGTATTATACAGATAAATTATAAACATTTATAGACATATTATGAGAAACTTTATAAGTTAATAGTTAATCTTCATTATTGAGCAATATATATTAATATATTATATATATTAAAATATATACATATCGCAATTGCAATTTATATGTCTAAATATTTTGCATAGATATAAATTATATATATATTATTAATAATATTAATATACTTTAATATTATATATTATATATATATTATATATATTAAATATATATATATACATATATTATATATTAATATATATACATATATATTATATTAATATTAGAAAAATCATAAATGAGGAAAAAAAGCAGAATTTAAGAACAGAACATTAGAAGATCGTTTAACAATTAACATAAACGATGAGATTAGATGAGCTACTTTTGATAAAAGATTACAGGCTTAACGCCTATTGAGTATAAAAATAAATATAACAAGCTGGCTGTGGCTTAATCATCTCTGATATTGAAGCCCTTGGCTTTTTTCATATATAATGCAATTGTAAGTCACTTAGGTGCCGAGATCCAGGGGCTAGTAGTACGAAAATCATTATGAAATAAAAAAATATACATGGTAGGTAGAAAACGTGAGATAATGATCATTTTATATGATTTACCGAATCCGTATAAGAAATCATCAAATTTACGAAGTATTCAATTAACTAAGTGGGTCTAGAACTCACCTGTAGATGGATTCCAGAATAGTAAATAGAAGAGAAAAAATAGTAAAAACAAGAGTGTTTATAACTAAGAGTAAAGATGATAAATAGTAAGGGACGATGAAGATTAGGTAATGTTTACGGAGGAATCATAGAAAATTGCTTAATATATATAGGTCCCTCAATTATGAAGTATATAATGTACGGTGAACTGAATTCTCACCCAAATAAATGGATTTTCATCCTCAATATAAAAATAAATTTTATTATGTAGAGAATTAAGTATATACATATGATATTTCATATGTAATATTTCTAGATTAAATAACATAATAATTCACAAATAATGTTTTAAAGAACATATATATCATTAATAATATTAGATATTACTTTAAGTACACATAAAGATAATATAATACTTATATATATTTATATATCGCCCTTTCTTATATATATCACTATAGTAATCATTCTTTATATAATTACAAAGTCTTTCTAAATATACACTCTACAGTTTTCCTGAGGTTAGAATTGTTACTTATGTCTTACAGCGACGAATCAGAGGTTTGCATCAGCACATCACAACACCGAGCCTAATTACTTTCTTAATAATATAATAATAATCAAAATAATTTAATAATAGAGATGATTTTCAAAATATATAATATATTAATATATAATATTAATATATATAATATATATATATATAAATATATATATATATAGATATATATAATATATATATATATATATCATATATATATATATAATATAAATATATAATAAATAATAATATTTATATTAATAATTTATATATATATATTAATGTAGATATATATTAATATATATAATATATATATATATATATATAATATATATAATATATATTATATATATATATATATAATAAATAATTAATATTAACTATTAAAATATTATTAGATCATATATATTTAAATTATGAAGAACAATGAGAGGTAAATACCTATATTTTTATAAATATTTATTACACAACAATGATCGAATTGGTGAATTCAAGGAAAGGTCATATGAGTGTGACGAAGTAAAACCTGTGTAACCTATTATTTATATATAATATTTAAGATCGAAAATACCAAAAATATGAAGAGAAGAAGACTTGATTTATGTTTTCAAAAAAATATTCTATGAGTCAATATAAGTGACAATAATAATAATAATAATACGAACTAGTCTTAATAATAAATACTATAAATTCAAATAATCCATAAATATTAATATTGAGTCTAAAAAGCTAAACAACTGACAGAGCATCGAAATAACAGATACTAAAAGAATTTAATTAATCATACTGTAAAGAAAAAATATCAACGTTCTATATCCCAGCTAAAGAGTCGGCAAACAATCTCCCCAAACACTACAACAATCTACACGTGCACATGCAACCCTATATGCACACCAATATGAGCCACAAATCCAAAAGCCATGCACACAAGCAGAGCTTTTTTTATATAAAATCCCATATACACAGTGAGTATCGGATAGATACAACCTGTTTTCCCCTTGGGAGTGTCTGGGCGACTAGTCTAACTATAGTCAATTTGTCCCATTTCTTGCGAATAAATGCAATTCTGTGATAATCCTACTTAGCTCTTCGAACGTAATCGCATCCTAGTATAACATAAACGATATGCTCATGTATACAGCTATACTTAACATTGACATACTATCTGGGAGAAGTTGGGAACCAATAGTGGAGGCCTCTAGTCCCAAAATTCTAAGATCGCCCTTAAGGAAAAGTCATTTTTATGAAATTGACCGTGTATAGTTAGAATCAATTACATTTCAACCCTATTTGAGATACTCCTAATCAGGTAATTGTTAGACTATATATATTATATATAATACCAGTGACCTCCTATGTAAACTTACTAGTAAAATATCTATAGTTGTAGTGGCTTTAATTACCTTTCCCATATTATCTAGAAGATTATATACTATAATATATATATATATTCTATATAATATATATATATATATATTAATATTAATATATATATTATTATAATATATTATATAATATATATTATATAAAATAAATATAATATTATTATATTATTATATATATAATATATATATATATATATAATATAATATATATATATTAATAGATATATATAATATTAATATATATATATATATATAGATTATTTATATATAAATATATAAATATATATTAATATATTATAATATAATATATTATATATTAATATATATATATTATATATACTATATATATATATATTATATATATATTTATATATATATATATATATATATATACTAATAGTATATATATCTATATATTAATATATTAGTTAATTATTAATATATATATTATATTATATTATAATATATATTATATATATATATATACATAAATTATAAATAATATAATTAATATATATAATAATAATATATATATATATAATATTTAATATATATATATATTATATATATATTAATATATAATATATATATATATATATTATATTAATATTAATAATTATATATATTATATAATTTATTATATATATAAATATATAAATATATTATATTATATTATTATAATATATATATAATATATATAATCATATACACTTATATATATATATAAGTATATATATATATATATATATAATAGTATATTAATATACTATATATAATATATTATTATTATATATATATATATATATATTATAATTAATATATATACATATATAATATATATATTATATATATTTATAATTAATATTATATACAGAGCTGTGTACTGCTGGAGCAATAATTTTATCTGAGGTTCTCAGCATCGGTCATATTATCACTGAGGCCTATTATTTGACCTCCATACTCATAACTATGTAGCATAGTCGTCTAGGCTATCCGACTAGCACTTATTTTGATATAAATCTACTCAGTTCAGTACGTTATAACTATGCGCTATTATCGTGTATATTCTCTATCGGCTATATAGATAATCCGTTAAATATTAACTAAATAATTTTTGGCACCGCACGATAACGAAAGCATGCCTATTACTATATATATTTATAATTAAACCTTATATTTAATAAATTTAGTAAAACAAATATATATTATATTAATTTTTTTATTAAATGTTATAAACTAACTAATATAATTAGTATTAATAAATTAACTTTCATAGCTATTATATGAGTTCCACTCTATCCTCTCATCCAGGCTCCTGGTATATACTAATACACTTATCCTTCACTAATGAGAGGTCTAACATATTTCCTTTTGAGGAATATAAAGAAGGTCCTTCAATACCTTTTCCTCCTCAAGGACTATTTACTTCATGTCACACTGAGATAATGTCCCACCCAGCGCTGAATGCATACCCATCACAGCTTGCTAGAATCAAGTGATATATGGGTATCTATATATATAGATTATTTTTATATTATAATAGATCTATATCCATATCTCACTATTCTGCGTTATTATATAGGTAGGAACAGCTATAGATAACAGCTCGAATCCTTCTTAGAAGATGAGGGCATACCCACTACCTTCACTATTAGATTTCGTATTGACGATTATCTCCAACATTTCACTGTTTATGTAGGCTTTGCTCTTGAACCTGGTATACCCCCCAAATTTGACATCTACTATTTATATAAAAGGAATAATAATAATAATAATATAATAATTCAACTAAATTTTAAATTAAACTGAATAATATTATATAAGGACTATGATGTGAGCTGTAGATAATATATATCTTGAAATTTATTATAGTAGTTCTATTATTTCTGATTATGCTGGCCAATGAGCTTAGACGCTTAGCTTGACTAGTTTATCAGCTGGGTATCTATGTTTATGATGGAGTCCCCTATATACTTATATCAGGGTTATATAATCCCTTATTATCCTCAGTCCCGAGCCTCCCTATATAGTATACCACTCACCAATGTTCAGGTGCATATGCTTGTATCTTATAGTGAGCTATATAAGTAGTAGGGATATGAAGTGAGGTGATTAGAAAGGGCAATATGGCTATAATTATCGGACTAGATGATATTATCACTATTATTTTATGAATAAGAAAGAGAATATATATATATAACTATTATATATAGTTATATATATATATATATAATATATTATACAGTAACCTACTTTTCATCAGCCATACTGAGGAAGGCCTAATTAATATGGGCCTTCACTACTAAGTATAATAGAATTAATTTATTTCACTCTTCTCCTTACAAAGTATATACTAGATGTCTTTCATTCAAACCAACATTTATGGTTATAGGATAGTAGAGTAGGTGCCCAATGTATGCCCTTTTCTCTATATATATATATAATATATATATATATATAATTGAATAATACAAAATATGTTTTAGAGAATAGTGAATAATTGTCCCTTTTTTATAAATTAAACTTTTGTGTGTTGAGTGATTACTATCAATATTTTGCAGATTCCATATTGGCTGACAACATAAATGAAATATATAACCTATATACAATTGTAACACAAATTAAATATGATTAGTTATAAAAACAAATAAGCCAAAAAGCATGGTTTTTAATGTTTTTGTTATACAAAAACACATTGTTTTGTTAATATATATCATATAACAGGTAGTGGTTTAAACTCGGTTGTGACCGAACATTCGAATGGTTGTTAAACTTGTTTGTAACCCACGATTTTGAGAGTGAACGTAAAGGACTCTTAGTATCCTCGACCCACCTAACATCAATCAGTGATAGTCTGAATTTTAGGCTGATATTTGCTTTAACTGTTACGCTTAATAAAGACTGATGCTATATTGAATATATTACTTAGTGTATTAAATATAAGCTATTGAAATCAAGGTCTGCTTAGGGTGACCTCTGACAGGTGAGGTTTCCCACATTATTCGCAAAGGCACTTTGAATAGTGTGACCAGCAATGTGTTGGGCTTGTCATGAATTGGAACATGTGTTTCTGTACAATACTGTATTGTAGAAACCACAATTCTTAAAGAAGAGACCAACTAGTGCTTTAAGGGACATAAAACGATAGTAAACTTGTACGCCGGTCGGAGATCCATTATATTAGTCATGTGATTAGGTCTTTAAGGTATCTTGCTCCGCGTAGTTTAGGATATAGGCGAGAAAAAGGTGCTAATAAAGCCTAAAATATGTAATTGAGAGATTTATTTTGTTACATATAATTAGTTATTAGGTCAGATAGTGGAGAATGTGGATTAGTATAGAGATAAACCATCTAATATTTGGTTCAAGATAAGTATTGTAATTATTAAGACATAATGTGAGGAGGTTTTGCCTGTCAGGAAACGTAACCCAGCGAAAATAAAAAAGGTATGGAATATATTCAGTTAGAGAATTGTATTACTGTGAAAGTAGCGATATGTGAGTGATATATGGTTATGGTGCAAGCAAAGAGCCCGATATATAATTATATAGTCTAAGGTATACATAACAAGGAAATTATGGAGGTATAGTATTGGGTTTATGTAGAGGAGATATTTATTTATATCATTTAAAGATATTATAATATAAATTTATAAAGATATATAAATAAAT
>JABUQX010092340.1:0-34589 GCA_015478945.1 Trachelipus rathkii | reverse complement strand
ATAGAGAGAGTGCCTAATTTCTTGTACTGATGTAATGAAACGAATACCAATGATGTAGTTTGTTTTGGGATGATTGGTTTCTATATAATTGAAGAACTTTCAAACAAAGTGGGTACTCCAGTCTATTAATGTTTCGTAGGAGGGAAGAGATTTGCCATTTAGTTACTTCTATTAGTAAACTTGTAAATTCGTTATTAGAAGGAATTGATCAATGACGTGAGTGTATATTTTAGTGAATTGAATGTGAATTGGGAAGCATGCAAACAAAACACATTGTCAATATCTATAACACAGTGGAGATTTCGAACACGAGAGGAAAATGGGATGACAGTTTGATATTTTTCTACTAATTCCAGATGAACAATTACTAATGTATGAGGAAAGGGCGAGCCATATATATTCCATGTTTTTGTTTTAATATTCGTGTTGTAGTGAATAAATTGTGTTCCTAATTAAGAATTAAGAGTTTTTTTTTAAAGACTCGAAAGGTACAGTGAGAGGATTATGTTCTTGTCAAGTGATAGTCGATTCCAGTAAAGCTGGAGGCTAGAGGACCGGCACGAGACGTAAAAGATGACACCACATCAAAGCTTACAAATTGAAATGAATGTGGATTGATGTTATGTCTATCGAAATAAAAATCTGTAGTTGATTTATCGTAAAGAAAATCAGCCATTATATTGTCCTTTGAGTTGTGATGGGGACATTTCAGATTGTGATTTGGACTATATTTTGTATTTAGCTTATATGGAGCACGGGGGATATTCTGTTTATGTGTTTTTCGCGCAATTCTGTAGAAATGTGACAAGCTTTAAAGTGAGAATGCGTAATTCGTGGAATTATGTAGTATATGAAGATAAATATTTGGAAGGAAACTTCGAAAAAAATTACTAAAATAGCAATTGAAAGTAGCCGAAACTGGAACACCAGAAAATAGGATTAATCTCCTAACCATTACTGACTCCGGTATGGAAAAAATTTATTAGGATACGGTTATGCCTTTACAATCAAAATAGATATTAAACTTTAATGTTTTGGAGAAGAAAGCTGAACTGAATTGGCGTGCTCGAAAATTTATCTGCAAATCACGAACTTCTAAATGTAGTGTAGTACACTCGTCAAGTACATAAATGTAAGATAACTGTAAGGACTTATGATTACTGCAATTTTTTGTAAATTTCGTAACTTTTGTTTTGAAATATATTCATAATTTCAATATTGACATATAATATTTTAAGAGGTGTAAACGTAAATTTGTAAATCATGTTATGCGTCATATATGCCCGTTCATACCACCTTGACTCAGAGGATGTTTTGAAAAAAAGACTTATTTTCAATCTATTTCTGGGCTCCCCCTATACAAATTCTGGCTAATGACTTACTAAGAGGTAATGCGTTTTAACCTCATCTTTAATACAGAATGATCAGCCTAATGTGAAAATAAATTTGAAGAACCAAAATCTTCTTTATCTGATTCTGAAGGTGAAGACTGTTCGTATGTTAATTACAATCATATATGTATTTGTACTTAACATTATTTAGTAAATTTTAAACTTCTCCGAGCGTTAACAATGTCATATAGTAAAAATTTACAATTCTCAAATAAGCGTTATAAGAAAGGTGAAAATAGTGCAATATAAAAGAAAAATAAATTAATACAAATAATCAAACGTTCTTTTCTTTTTAATATTCGATATTAATATAGTTTTTTATATCAACTTATATATATATATATATATATATATATATTATATATATATATAGATACTATAATATATACTAATATAATAAATAATAATATATAATATTACTAATATAATATATATCAGCATTGGGTTCAAATACAGTACTTGTACTACTGTACATTGGACTTAAGTTACATTTCTTCAGCAGTACTTGTTACTATGTACTTGTTCTTGCAGTTTCTAAAAACCGATGTACTTGTACTTAGTTAATTGTTCTTACATTTTTGTACTTGAAGTACTTGGCACTACGACAACATTAGACTTAAAAGAAACCATAAAGTTTAGACTATTTTTTATTTTATCTTTTTATATTTTCCTGAAATAATTGAAATTAATTATTTCTATAATATATGTTATTATAAAATAAAGTTCTCCATTTATAATTAATTATTTAATGTTACATTAATAATATTAATATATATAATATATATAATAAATAATATATCTATAAATATATATATAATATATTAATATAATATATATATAATAAATATATAATAAATATAGATTATATAATAATAATTATAAGACTGATCCTGTGCGTGCAATGCACCGGAAACAGGAAAAGTAAGGTAAAAAGAAAGTATACACAAGTCGAAAAGAAAGCAAGCCTCAATCCTCCATGTCTATAATACCTATTGTGAAAGAAACTCGCCGCAAGTCAGAAAATATACTATAGAGCAGCGTTTCTCAACTTTTATCTCCGCGGACACACCCGAAAGCCAAAACGGCTTAAAGCTTAATAACACTCAGGGCGAGCCACATATTACCACCAATAAGTATATAGTAATAAATATATTACTATATATTAATATATATAATATATAAATAGATATATAATTATATACATAATCAATAATATATTATATCATATATAATATATTATTAATTAATATATTATATAATAATAATTCCTAATAAAAAATTATTTTGGATGCATTAAGTATATTAATTTTATATTTATTTATTAAGTATTAACTTTTTGATTAAAATAAACACTTATGTACATATATGAATCTATAAAATATTAGTATTTTTTCATGAACACGGGAACCACGATTATATAGCTCGCTCCCTTGGAGGTTGCGACCCCCGGTGAGAAAACGCTGCTCTAGGCGCGCATCACGACGCGACGGCCTCACATTGCATACCGCATGTAGGTTCATCCCTTGGCCCAGCGGGGCCACAACAACCATACCCACTCACAAACCCTGCCATTCATTCTATTATAAGCACTTTCTTCGCCCTGCCAAACGCTCACATTTCCCATCTCAGATACTCGTTTGCTGACCAATCCACTTTTTCTGCGGTCTCCAATCTAGGGTCGAATACCAGTACACTCAACATACATCTACATCGCTTAGACACCGAACTATCATCCATCCTTCCACATGACAACCATATCAACGAATCGTTACTTCAGTTGATTCTTTTCATATATCCCTTTTTTCACCCATACAAACTCTGTAATACGTTCTTCCTCTTTTATCAATTCTGTCTCACACAAAAACAAACCTGAAGAATATTCCATACTGAAACAACATTGATACTCTTATATCCTTAATACCTCTTATTTCCAGAACACTAGTCAAACTATATACATTAACATCAGTAGAAACAAAACCCTCAAGCATTTATTATTTTTAAACTTAGTCTCATTTACATCATCAAAATTACACCATACACCGATAACCTTCCTCATTCACAACTTTCCTACTACACTCGGCATCATCCTTTCCATTTATCATCACAAACATATAATAATCCATAAATAATTTAAATCAGACACATTGATTCAGCTGCTACACCATCTAGCATAACTCTCACACCGAGGACTGTACCTCAACTCACAACCTAACCCAATACTCTTACATACGTTACTTTCAAAAACCACCTACCTCTTTAACACAACACCGTTGCATATTTATCATTAACACAAAATCACTCTAAACTTCTCTTCGAAACACCGCAACAAAAACCGTGATAAACAAAAATATATATATTTTTCAATTATGTTATAAATATCTAAATATAGATAAATCATAATACATAATATATAGAAAATTTTAATATACTATGTATATATATTAATAAATAATATTATATAATAATATAATATTAGAAATATTTGTTATATAGCGAGATGGTGATTGATTGGATTTAGGAAGTTGTGTAAACACAGCGTGTATGGAGGGTATAGTTCCGAGGATTTGGAGGCAGAAGCACATAATAAGTAACCTTATACAAGAGCGATAAGGGGGATAAAGGTACTGTCAAGATATATATAGGGTAATTAGATTATTAGAGCTGATAGGAGATATAGCTTGCGTAATTTTTGGATATGAAAAGAGCGTACGATACGAATGACTGAAAGACTGATTTGGAGAAGAACAAGGTGCGATTTAAAAGTCGAGTAAGGAATGTAAGATGTAATCTGTACGTTGGTCCATAAAAATGTGATAAATGAGAGAAAAGAAGAAGAAATCTTATTTAAGCTCCTACATTTGAAGAAACGTATAAAATAGGTATTAATAGGGAGCATCTATAGTAGCATGTAATCTAGATCTTTCTCTTCGCCGTCAATTTACATGGGTTTTTCTCATGCATGAGTTAAGAGCAGGGAGCTTACTGAAACTGTGGAATCAAAGTATTGTATGAAATGATAGCTGTAGACGTGTGCAAGAATAAATAGCAGTTCGAAAGATTATGAGCTTAAAAATTAAGCGGAGTGACAACAGGAGATGTGCTAATGTCTCACTTGGCGAGTTCCAAAATCTGTATATGGAATGAGGGTGTTAGAAAGAAATATAGAGGTTAGGAGATGACAAAGAGATTAGTGTTAGGAATAGATGGAGAAATGAAAGCAGATTGAGAAGGTTCACTTACCTTAAATATTATATGAGGATGATTTCGTTTGTTCTCGTCGGAGGAATCTGAAGAGAGATATTGAGAAGAGAATGGTAGAAGATTTGCGGGTAGTGATAAAAGGAGGGGTTTGCTATGTAAATTGTAGATAAGAGTAAGGTTATGGTTAGTGAGGGGGAAAGTCCGAAGTGTGAATTATGTTTAGATGGTGAGCAGCTGGAAAAAAAGTGTCTGAATTTAAAATATTTAGGATATATGTTGAAGGAAAAGAGTGATGAATCGCAGCAGTTGTAGTAGACAAGTTGAATGGCACTAACGGTGCAATGTACAATTAAAATCGTTGGTGATGTATGGACCAAAAGTCCTGAGTGCGCTTAGGGCTCTTACATGGAAGTATGTTTACACCGGGATATCGTAATATATGTGACATAGTCTGGAATAAGAGTATTATTATAGTAATATCTATATCAAAAATAATAATTATATATATAATTAATATATATCATATATAATATATATAATATAAATATCATATATATTTATCTACTATATATTATATAATATATACAATATAATATAATATAATGGTAAATAAATATAATATATATATATTATATTAAGATATATTATATTTCTATTAATATAATATATAATATATATATATATACAAATTATAAATAATATTATATATAATAATATATAGATAATATTATATACTGTATAATCATATAATATATAATAGAATATATATATAATAAATGATAAGAATAAATATAAATATAATAAATATATATAATATATAATAGATATTATATAATAAGTATATATATTTAATATTATATATTTAATAAATATATATATATTATATAAATATTATTAAGATGTATTAATATGTATAATACTTTGAAAAAGCTCTCTCTCTCTGTTTTAGTGTCAAAATAATGATAAAATGAGAATGACGTAAGTTTAGATGAAGGGATTGATTGGTAGTGGGAATGAGTAATAGAGGGAAATAAATGAAAGTTTATATGTTTTTTGAGATGTTTGTCAAGTGAAGATGCGATGAATAGACCACGGTCGGTTAACGTATGTAGAGATATGAGTGTGTTGGAATCGAAACCGGATGGGAGACGAAGAAAAAGTGGATTTATTCAGAAAAGGAATGCTCCTGGAGGAGAGAAAATGTGAGTTTAGGCAAGAGGCGAGAAAGAAAGAGTTGCTAACAGAAGTGAATGCGGGTTTTGCAAAGAGGTATGCTATTTAGCTCACTGGGCAAGGAATGAACCCACCATTACGAGATGTCATAGTGAGGAACCATTCGTTGGTCCCATAAGCTCTAGGTGGATTATTACTTACTGCGACGAGTCTAACATAATAGTAGAGGGGGAGGGCGTAAAGCTGGGCTTTCTTTTCACTTCTTATTATCTCAACTATTTTTCTAGTTTCAAAAACAAGAAATCATTTATTGTTAGATTTTTTAATAACTGAGGAAATTATAGAATAAAAGATGTGATGATTATGAATATGATGATTTTGATGAATGATGAAATGATTGTAATGGATGATGAATGATGATGATGATGATGATGAATATACTAATACTGATATAATATATAAATATATAATAATATATAATACTTTATATATATAATATAATTAATTAAATTTTGGATTTAATTAATTTCACAATGTGAAAAACAGGATTTTAATGCTTCTTTAATAAATAAATTTAAATTTTAAATATATATATATATATATATATAGTATTAGATAATATATAATAAACATATACAGACTTTTATATATAATATAATATAATATAAATATATAATATATATATAATAATAATATATATATAATTAATATATAATATAAGATATATAATATAATATAATAGATATAATATATGAAAAAATATATAATATTACCTCACTTTTCTTCTCACCAAAATCAGAGGTGACAAAGACCAGTAAGTGTACACGACATGCATCGAGAAAGAAAGTAGGTAGAAGAATACTGAAACAAGTCGAAGAAATCACACTTACGCACACCTCATATACACTATTAGTGGAAACTCGTCAGCAATCAGAAATCCACCCTAGAGTTCAGGACCGCGACGAAACCACTCACTATGACACATATGAGTAGTGCTAGGCGTTCGATCCCACGTGGCACCAGGTAGGGCCACATAATCCATACACACCTCAAAAAACCCTTCACATTATCCTATAGATGCACTTTTTTCTTCACCCATCTTCCAACTCTACCACCTCTCTCCTTACAGACATTTCGTTCACTGACTCATCCACTTTTTCTTCGAGTCTCCCACAGTCGATCATCGCCCAACACAACTCACCACTTACAATCGCTTACCAAACCGAGACTGTCATTCATCCTTCATATGAACAACCCATCTCAAGTAACTTTATTATTCTCTCATTTACCCGTTCTTCACACACAAACTCATTAATACATACATGGCGTTTTAGAAAATTATGAAATTCCACTAACACGCCACTTAAGATAAATGATCCATCTAAACACGTTGAACTTCAGATCCTATACCTCTTATTCCAACCATAGTTCTACTACAATACACTTAAAGTTAACAAAATTACCTCTGTAAACGCCTAGCGCACTCTAAGAATAGTCACCTTTAACGGAAATCCACCAACAAATTTAATTTCACCAGCCCACATTCCTTAGCCATTCACAACTTTCCAATTACACATTGCATTATCCGTTCCCTTTTCATTCGAACATATTCTAAATATATTAACCAGACACTTGTTCCAGCGACTCACCATCTAACATAAACTTCACACCGAGGAATGTCTCTCACTCACCAACCATAACCTTACTCTTATACTACGATTTACTTTCAAACCTCCTCTTACACACCTGCCAAATCTCTCTACCAAATCCCCTCAAAATTTTTTCAGGTTCACACACAAAACCAAAATCATCCGCATATAAAGTAGGGCACCCACACGCACCTCCATTCTCCATTCAATTTTAACACCATTCCTGCACCCATTTCTAATTCTTTCATAACCCACTCCAATAAAAAATTGAAGAATAACCAAAGAGGAACACTAACCAATCTGTTTACTCCGCTATTAATTAATTAAACCGCAACATTTTGACACCATTGTATTCTTACACACGCTATACAACATATCGTACATACTCTTTTCGATTCATCAGAAAGCCACCCAACACACATACATACACTAAACACCTGCCATTAGGGCTTCCAATTTAATCCTATCATACGCCTGTTGCAAATCCATAAAACCTAAATTAACAATTATATTCTTCTCCCCCCTCATTTTCTCAGTCATCTTTTTGAATGTTTAGATTTGATCCATCACCCTTACCACTTTCTAACGCAACCTTTATCTTCACAATTCAGTCCTCAGGTCACTGGACGCACTCTTTGCCATAAAATTACAGCATTATATCTTCACCTACAAGGACTACAATCTATAAACTAATTCCCTACATAAATTCCTAATAGTCCCCTTATCTCCTTACCCTCTAAATAGGGTACTATATACATGCTAGTCCTCCACTCCCTCAGAAACTACTTATATTATATGTATAATATATATTTATATAATCAATATATATATAATAATATCTAATATAGTAAAATATTGTATACAATAATACTATAAATATATATATATAATATAGTATATATGCAGATTTCATAACAAGTACTATGTACTTGCTACTCTTTTACTTGATAGCCATGTACTTGTTATTGGAACAAATTTGTA
Source organism: Trachelipus rathkii (assembly GCA_015478945.1). Classification (NCBI taxonomy): domain Eukaryota; kingdom Metazoa; phylum Arthropoda; class Malacostraca; order Isopoda; family Trachelipodidae; genus Trachelipus; species Trachelipus rathkii. The sequence continues at coordinate 26,194 of JABUQX010092340.1, read as the reverse complement.
CTCTGTACTTGTACTTGATAATTCTAAAGCATTACTTGTAAACATAAAACACTGTATTTGTCAACCAATAATAATATATATTTTATATATACTATACATATATATATATATTATATATATAATAAACTACTAAATATATTATCACATGATTATATTATAAATATAATATATGATATATATCTAACCTATATAGATATATATAAGGAGGAGGGTAAGGCCTAAGCCCTTCTGGCTGATTCCCAAAACCCGCTATAACCCAATTCGGACGTAGATAGCCCCCTCTCAGGATTTCACACCCTTTCAGAACGCATCCCTTTGGTATTCTCTCGGTAGGTGATGTGTTGCTATAGATAATCTTCTCTAATGAAAATGTTTGAGGCGTAAGTTACGTATGTTATGTTAAATATTACTATGACAGTAGTGCAAATTAACATGATTTGATTTAGAGAAAATGCATCAGTTTCTGTAAAATATTACTGTGTAACGTGACGATGATGTAGTTGAAAGTGAGACTACGTTAAGTTTTTGTTCAAGTAATGTTTAGTTTGCAAGAATTTGCTAATGTCTACGTTTATTCTTGTTCAAATATGTTATACTCAAGACGAAAGAGACACTCTGAATGAAATAAGATAAATGTCCAATTCATTAGTTCAGATGCTGGTATTCTTTAGTAATAGATTGGTCACTTTGTTTAAAGGATTTTGTTAATAATACGTCTTTACATGTTGCTGATATAGGCAAGAAGTAAGGGAACATATCGAGATATTGTAATGACCTGTTAGGCTACTTGTTATCCGATTAGATAAGTAGCGGGAAATTTGAAGATGTTACGACGGATTAATCATACGCGAGGACTATGTTCAGATTTTCATTTGCACTTATATCATTTTCTATAAGGTATACAGATAATGGGTTTTTATGATGCTAAAACTTGTTGCTAGACATATATTCGTAGGTCAGTTAATATAAAGCACTTATTTTTTATGTGATATGTTTATCACAAAATATACTCGAAATATAGACTTGATCAATAGTTCAATTAGAGTCATAGGCGCTAGGGAGGTGAGAATAGGGACTGCAGGAAGATGGTGTTTGATTTACTTGGATTTAACTAAAATCGAACTATTACGCTTTAACTGTGATATTTTATTCACAGAACATTTTTATATGTTATGTCTGGATAAAATTTTGTTTAATTTTTATGTTTAATTGGTTAACGCTTTGTTATGTTTGTAAATATTCGTTGGTAGATTATGATTTAAGGTTATAGATAAATTTTTGTTAATATTACGAGTTGATGAAAAAATTTGGTACACTGGTTAAGATGTATGTTCGATTGTACACTATTGTTATTGGACTGAATTGGTTGCTTGTATTTTTTGGATTAAATATTTACGATAGCATTAATGTTAAATTACCATTGATATGTTAGAGATATGTTTGAACAAAGTAAGTAATAGGTTACGTTTTTCCGAAGTGTTAGGTACTTTACTGTTGTTAAGTCGGGACTTTGGTAATGCTAGTAGTTTATTCGTACGTTAAAATATTGTTGTGTATAGTTTACCGATATGATACTTTATTCATATAAAGTTCAGATTATATGCTAGACACTTCTATTATTGTCAAAGAACTTGTATACATATAGCTTTATATTTCGATATGTTAGTATTAAAACTTATTTTTGATTATGATTTAGCCGAAATGGGACGTTAATGATGGTTGAAATCAATGATCAATACGACATATTTTTTGACGGAGGGTAGGGGAATGGGTTTGATTTGGTTTGATTTACTGATTTATGATTTACTGCATTTAAAAGTCAGTTAAGACATAGATTCTACAATCTTTTACTATAATATCTTTATTCAAAAACATACAATAACTTTATGTATATGTTTGGATAAACTTTGTTATGATTTACAGTTATTCATAGAACTTAAGATTAGAAAAGATGTGATAAATTTATTGCTAAATATTACTAATAGTGCAAAATATATTAACTTTAATATGTTAGAGATATTGCTTGGAAAAGTACATGAATAGTACGTTTTGATATGCAATGTGAGTTAGATTACTTGGTATTAAGGTGGAAACTCTGTTAATGTAACAGTTTATTAGAAGCGTTCAGTATGTTTAGGTTTTTGTCGTTGATACATTATTCTTCAGTTCAATATATGCCATGTTAGCTTTAATTAATGTGAAAACATTGTATAAAGACATATATTCGTAGGTTAGAATAGAAGAATCATTTTATTTGCTCAGTTTATTCGAATAATATACTCAGAAATGCGAACAAACGTGAAATCATCAAAGCTTGTGTTAATGTAAAGATATAACATTGAATATGTTAGAGATATGCCTTGAAGAAAGTGTGATAGGTTTACGATTTTGTTACGCTGTGCTAAGGTATTTAACTGTTGTAAATATGAGACGTGTTAAAAGTGCCCATCGTGTGTCATATATGTTCAATAGTATTTGTTATTGCTCATATAATACATTAATTCTTATGTAACTCGGTATCTATAGTGTGCTTTTTATTAGCGCGAAAAATACAATGTTAACGTTAAGAAAGTATATTTGAGTTGCGTAGTAAATTAAAAAGAACTTAGTTTTGCTAGTACTATGTATATCGAAAATGATACTTCGATATAGGACCTAGGATCATTAGATCATAGTCAAAAAGGTCATGAAACAGTGATAGAAAAGGGAGAAAAGGGAAAAAAAAGAGGAGCAGGGAAAAAAAAAAAAAAAGGAAACGAAAGAAAGTAGAACGATGTTAAAGAAATATATATATGTGTTTCATGTTAGTATTGACTTTTAATTGCTAGAAAACACCCAGAGTATATGACGTAAGAAAGCAGAGGTGAATCACTTCTACTACTCTTAGAACATAATTTTATCTCTCTAAAAGAACTAATTTTTAAAGTGATGTGTAGTGATAGAAGAGCTTATGTGAAAAAAATAATTATTTATTAATCTATTTTGGATGATTTAAAAATTAATATGATTTGATTAGCAAAATAGGAAATTTCAAGAAAAATAGAAATTTAAATGCTATATTTAAATTCCTCCTATTAATCACAAACTTTTAAAATATTTACTAATGAAATAAGAGAAATAGCCCAAATTCACTACTGTCTACCCAAGATTCAGCATAAATACCTCACTAAGACCGTAGAAATGTTGACATACGGAGACACAGATACGTATAACATTAAATCAGGAACAAGAGGTTATGATAATTTTGCTAAATTTATACTGCATGTAAGATTAAACGTATATGTTAGAAATAGTTGGAAAAGAGTAGAAATCATTATTCAAGCACACATTGTATATAGCTTAATCAGGTTTTGCAATTCAGGTATTCAATATATGTTAAACAGTTTATAAAAAGAAAAAAGAATTCGTGTTTATATTTTTCCTTAATAAATTTATTATATAAGTTTCAACAAGTCAATCATTCTATGCATTTGGAAAGATAAAAACTATTTCCATGCTTGTGTAGCGTATTTGAAGAACGAAAACTTAAGTAATCATCAGTGTTACAAATCTTCCACTTAGAGTTTAGGGAAGAACTCGGAATTTTATACTACTCCTGCATTTAGTTCTATATGTAGTGAACATCTGCATATGGAATAGGGTTTCTTATCACCGCACCGCACCGCACCGCACCGCACCGCACCGCACCGCACCCTACCGGGTTTCCAGTAACTTTATTCTCATCGCACACCACTAATCACCAAATCACGGGAACAATAAAAATGTATGCCGAATCATATACCGGAACGCTGAAAGTGTTTCGCCGCTCCGCACTGTCCCGCACCGCACACCGCACAACACCGCACCGGAGCAAAGGTTAACCTTAATACATACGTACATTAAGCTACTGATATCGGAGAACAAGTGCCAGAAATAGATTCATACAGAGCCAGCTACGGTAACTGCTATACAGTTACACGCGTCGGGGTCCTTACTTAAAACGTTGATATACATATAGTATACTGTTAAATAATATACACGCTATGATAATATCCTATATGAGTACAGGTGGTATACGTTATAATTTTTGGAATAGAGTAGTAAAATATATAGAATATATATATATATATTAATATTTAATATATATATATATATATATTATATATATTATATATATATATATAATATATATATTATAATATATATTAATATATATGTCAAATATTATATTTAATATATATATAAATATATATTATGTATTTTTTAGGGTATATCCATTAAATATATATTTAGATAGAAGATTAGAGGAATTAATTCATAGCTATTTTTTTTTGTTAAAAATTAAATCTTCTTTGATTTTAAGATTCGCAGCCCTTCTATATAGTATAAATATATATAATTACACTGTTTATATATTATATATTTATTATACGTTATAATATATATAACCTAAATCAATACGTGGTACGTATTTACAGACACGTATAGTGGGGTGTGCCACACGCACACAGAGTTGAGTTGACTCACCTGGCACGTGACTCATTCACACCTGCTCAATCGGTTATAGATGCATGATACGCGCGAGCGTATAAACGAACGAACGCCTTTGAAAAAGCAATGCAATAAGCAATTGTTTCTTTTCGGTTTTCTATTCTCACTATTCTTGATTTTTATTTAATTTTGTGTATTATAATTTATATTTCTCTATTATTATTTTTAAATAACGAATTAAATTGATTGATGGTATAATATATATATTATATATATATAATTATAAAAGTATATATAATATATTATATTATATTATAAATATATATATTATATATATATATATATATTATGTCTATATATATATATATATTAAATATATATTATTATTACAGTATATTATATTATATTATATATATAATATATTAATATATATATATTCATATATATTATATATATATATATAACTATATAATAATACTATATGTGTTAAACATTGTGCTTTAATGTAATCTTATAGGGACTTATTAATTTGATAGCAACATCTCAAATCAATTTAAAATTTAAAATTATTGTTTTGACACTTATGCAATGGAGTAACTCTCATAAAGCAACTTCTAAATTTAAAACATAACTATGCGAGATTTTTAGTCAATTTAAAAATATTAAAAGTGGTAATGATTTATTTTACTATCTTTAAAGTAAAGACCAAAGTCATTTAGACCACACTGTCCATTGATTGCATTAAAAACCTCAACGTAAAACTCATTTTTCTCATAAAAAATACTTTATATAACTACTCTCAACTCATTTTACCTTTTTTTCTCCAGAGATAAACAGCTTTCCTTTCATTCTTCTATTAATTTTAAGCCCTTGATAAATACCTACAATAATATATATTATATATATATATTATAGCATTTGAGGTAAAATGGCCGAAGAGAACAAGAGTTAGAGATAATTGAATTGAGAGAGAGAGGTCATGATGGTACGCGAGAGATAATCTGCTCTTAGTTCAGAGTAATGTAGAGATAAGGATAAATAATATAAACATTAAGATAAGATATATGAGATGAGAAAAGAGATTAGGTTGGAGGAAGATAATAAATAGAGAGAAACCAGAAGTAGAGAAGAAATTAGAACTGGGAAGGGAAGTAAAACGTTCCAACACTAACTTTCTACAGTGCTACATAACAAAGATATAGGATGAAATGAAAAGGCAAGTTACAATAGCGTGGAATAAAACAGGAGAAAGCATGTATAAGCCAGAATTCTGTATCTTTACATGCAGCCTTCATATGCGTAATAAATAAGCTGAACCTATAAAAGAGGGAACTCATGGCATTCTAGGCATCTTGAATGCGCAGGCCACAGAACCACACCTTTACCAATTTCTGGGAGAAATAGAAAACTGAATCGACTCATTATAGCTTAGAGAAAGCAAAGATAAACCCTATCTAATTCGTCTTCTCGAAGAAGACTCAGAGTCTACTATAGTGATACTTAAGCGAGATAGTCCAAATCATGTCTTCTCCGGAGAAACATGGGAAATAGTCTCTGAAATGATAATTCTATTAAAAAGTGACTTTGCACACCAATGCGATGGATATAAAAGCTCTGAGGTTGAAAGGTAATGCTTAAAACGTAAGCCATCTGAAATTCTAGTGAACTCCATACACAGGTAAACGAAGACATACAAGAGACGAGAGTATTACTTGAACATTCGCTTCCACAAGGGAGATAAGCAGCGATCCTGTCCGGCGCGCTCCGCGCCCGAAAGGGAGAAGATAACCAAATCAACCGACGATAGACTCTATATCGCGCTAAGGAAGTAAGGGAAGTTTATTCGCTTTGTACGAAATAGCCCGTCTTCAATGCGAGACCACAGTTAAGGAGGCTGGAATAAGCATCAAAGAACTCGTCGTCTACGCCTGTCGGGAAAAACCTTCGAGCTCTTGGAAGAGACATGAATGAATTTGCTGGAGTATTATAGAGAGAAACTCCATTGATAGGATGCGAGTATTGTACTTCTCCTTTTACAGAGGACTATTTTTTAACTAGAACTTGAATCCAAGAATTGAATGATAACCATATTGTTAAGGGGATTGGAGAACAAGAGGAAGTACTTCTTCCCCACCTCTTCAAATTTTGAGTTCATGCGGGAGCTATAGACCAAACAAGAGACATCACATTCCACTTATAAAAGCAATTCGAGTCATCAGTGAATTTGCAGCAGCGCATGATACGACTAATGAACATACAATTTGGAAACAAGAGATCAAGAAAGCAAGGTTTTTCGATAGCTCATTTAGTTATCTAAAATATAAAGTATAGACAATAGGTACGATATAAAATATGATTATAACTCCATTGTTAAATAGTTTTATGCAATACATCTTCGATACTACAGTTTTATCTCTCTGTTAATTACGCTAATAATGGATTCATCGGTAAGGAAAGAGAAAACTATCAGCGTTGTGTGAATATACAAATAATTATAAGTAAAATACCGAGGTTTTGAGTGGATGATAATAAATCCCAAGACTCATTACGACAAAAGATAATTTAATTTCAAATTACTGACCATATATAATAAGGACCAGGTTCCTCATACACTGAATTAGGAGGCTCATGAACGTATGCTCGGAACAACGTTTAGAGATACATGGATGTTAGTTATTATACCTATGGAAATTATTATGATGTGAAATTTGGGGGGCTAAGCATGTCACTATCTTTATCTCCTTTAAGAAAATAGAGAGAGACACCAAGAGAGGATACCCCTATCTGCCAAGAAAGGAGATATAAAACCCTTTACAATACGTCAATACCTTGCCACGAATTGTATTCTATTATAGAGGGAAAGATAGAGGATAGTAGGAGATTATATGATTAGAGGTAAAAATATAATGTAAGGATCACTACTATAAGAGGGAAGATATAGTTATTAGTATGATACTATGATATGTATTAATTATATTATATATTATAATTAATATATTGTAAATATATTATGTGTAATTAAATTTTATATATATATTATATTAATATATATTATTATTATATATATATTATTATATATATAATATTATAATATAATATATATATATATAATATATATGTGTAATTTAATGTGTTATAATGTGAATGTTTATGTGTGGTATGTATTGTATTGGCGTGGTGCGACTATAATGTGGCATGTTACAGGGACACATACATAATTATTATATTATATATATATATAAATAACTAGTATTTTAACAAACAGCATGGAAAGTCTGTTTATCTTTATCCACTAATATGTAATATAGTTGATGTGTACCAATTATTTTATATCAACCTATTAAAAAATTTCCTTAATATATGATCTACAATAGAGAACTTATGATTCAATACTGATAATAATTTTATAAGGAGCATGATCAATATATTATTAGATGTTTGTGAGACCTTACCATTTATTAAGCTACTCACACTACTGAAAATGAGACATATTAAAATTCGGAATTATAGCCGATTTTTGACCCTATAAATAATACATATATATATACTTGTTGCTTTTTTTTGGCCTCTAAAAACGTATTGATTTTTCACTCGGTGTTGATTTCTGTTGTGCTGAGTCCATCTGTTATAAATTATGGTAAGTCAATTAAATTTTCAAAATATCTTTCCATGATTTGATAAATTTTTTGGAGTAAATACAATCATATCAGACTTTTTTAAATAAATCACACACTGTAATAAGAACTTCAAACACTACTTGAAAGGGATATAGCATAGATGGGTCCATTACAAATTCTAAATAAATAAATATGCACATGATTAATTTTTTCCGATATTGTTATTGGAGTTTATGAAGTCGATACATCAGGCAGTCATTGATATGCTTCATTATGACATAACGTCATTTTTAAGAGATTTTGAATGTAGAAATTGCGATTAAACATATCATTGATTATCTTCGGTTGTGATTGCGAAGTGGACTGTAAATTCATGGATACATAAAGTATCAAAGTAATTTTGTGTATGTCTAGGCACATTTTTTACTTAGATAATCTTTCTCTCGTCTAAAAAGCTTAGTGACATCATTAAGGGATTTTTTATGAGCTATTTCTTCATTTGGAAACTAAAAATTGGAATTCAATAAAAAATTTTATGGTGATATTATAATTTTATAAAATTTACTTCTAGATTTGAACTATAAACAATAAAAAAAATATCTTAAACAGATTAAAGAAAAAAGTACTATTATACCTAACTCTAGTACAAGCCCTGAAACATTTGACTGTTGATCGGACTTGAAGTAGAAAAAAAATTATTTATCTAATATTTCACTTTTTGGAACGAATAAGTTTTTGAAAAAGTGAAATATTGAGATTTTTTTTATTCTACATATACTGCGAACATAAAAATTCAAATTAATTTCAGGGCTTGATTATAAAGTTTAGGGACGAGATAGATAGACCTTTTTTACTTAGATAATAATTTTTTTGTATACTCAAAAGAAAATTTTAAAAAATTCCAAATTTTTTTTTTTAAATTTGTTCCATGAAGAAATCCAAACTATGCAATTACAATAGAACTTTATCTTAAGTAAAGAATGGCCTTCTCCAAAGACTAACATATGCCGCTGAAAAAATAAACATTTTTTTATATTTTTTCCCACCCCATCCCCACCCTTAATTTCATTCACTTCGCCCAAACAGATAAAAAAATTTTTTTATCGCATTTTTTCATTTCAAAAATCCAAAAAAAGTTGGGTTTGGAAATTGGACACGCTGAGCACAAAACTCAAAAATCGAAAATAATCATGCATTTTGTAGGTAAATGGGACCCATCTATGCCATATTTCAGTTTGAAGTCATTTCGAAAACCATAATCTGGAAGTTGATACGAAAATGTCAAAAACCGGAGTTTTTGAAAAATTGAAAATTTTGAAAATGACTACAGACCAGCAAACACCGGAAAACAACGTTTTAGAGGCAAAAAAAGCTACAATTTGGTGTATTATATGGGTCAAAAAATCGCTGATAATGTCGCGAATTTATTTGATGTCCATTTTCAGGGTGAGGGCTAAATGGGGTCCAAAATCTAAAATATTCGGATCATGCCTTAATAAAATTTTCTGTTCTCTTATGTATTAAAACCGGTTCCATTCCTTTAGTAAATATTTTTGTTTGTCATAAAAGAGCAAGTTTAGCTCTATATCTGTGCGATTGACCAAGAACCTTTCTATTACTTTTTTATGTACATTTTTAAAGGCGGTTGAAATCATATATCCAGTCATTTTGGAACTACAGGACCGGGTTTCGTTAATCAATTTTTCTTTTATGTATATTCGAGATAGAATTCCGAAGAAAGTGTTGTTTGAAACAGCATGTAATGTACATTTTGAAAAAAATAATGCAACTTTCTCGACCCATGTCAAGCCGACTAATGTATTCAAGAGAAAGAAATGGAGAATCGTTTTCTATCCAATTCTTGATACTAAATATATGGGGTCGTTTTTTATCTTTAGTAATAAATTAATATTATAATATAATATATATATATATATATATCATATATTATATATTATTATAATATAATATATTTATATATAGTATATATAATTTATATTATATAATGTGTGTGTACGTGTTGCTGTGTGTGTGAACACATATAAATATCTATCTGGTATACGATATACTATACAGTAGAACTAGAGATGATTTATTCTAAGTTATTAGGATTCAGGATTAAAATTTCGTTTTTTTCTTCATTTACGGTGTAAAGTTTTTCTACATAACTTTTAGAAGCAGCATAGAGATATGATTTTATACAAATGGTTGCTAGAATATTTCTTGTTAAAATTAGGAAAGGGCAGGTAACATTTTAACATTTGCAATAACTAATGGATTTGTAGTAGCATTTCTCCGCCGAGTTGTGAAAAGCATAAAATACTACGGGTAAACACGATTAGTGATGGTAGTTGGAAAACGATCTCAAAGTTGTTACAAGCCTGGCTGGCAACAAACCCAAGAGACGGGATAGGACAGAGTAAACCAGCGCCCATGGCAACAATAAATCCCCAAATGTATGCTGGTAGGTGATGGGAAGGCTGTCTAAAAGTTGTGACAAGCCATAGCAACTGGCAACAAACCAAGGGATAGGGGGACAGAGTAACCTTAATCAACTAGAGCAACGTAAGATGCCTCGTATGCCTACAACTCCTTTTAACTGATAATAATATATATAATAATATAAAAATATGTATATATTATATATATAGTATATTATATATCACGATCGCACATATATGTGCGACATGGCAGTCAAAGTGATATATATATATATATATATATGTTTCTATATAGATAGGTATCTATATAGATATAATAAAGTGTATAATATATGCCTAATGCCTTATCTTTTTTGTTTAAGAGAGAATAGACCGTAGCAAAATATCTTCAAGACCCCAAAGTTTCTGATTTGAAGCGCAAAACAGTTTCCAACGGTGACTGGACACCACCTACGAGGCTTGAAACGAGACAAATCAGTTGAGTTTGTGGAGAGAAGGAGAGAGAGTGACCACAGAATCACTTGTTTCCAGAGCAGAGGAAAAGCCAAGTTTGTCCTATGAGTTTTAAGTAAAGATTTGATCCTATTTTTCATAGATAATGTAACATTTTTTATCTCTTGAAATTTTTACCATTTTGCGTATGATTTTTATCATTTTATACGTTCAAGAGCAGTCAACTTAACATCTTTTAATTCATGATGAAGTTTTAGTGGATAAAATGATCCAGCATTAACCAAATCATATTCTGTTTTGTCTGAGTTGAATCACTATCTTCTTTTCGTAAGTTAAGACCAAAAGATTATATAATGTGGTGAGAGAAAGATCATAGGACGGTAAGCGTAATCCTCCGTAAAAGAGACTTGTGTTAGTTCATCTCATTAGACAGGTGTTACCTAACAACGCTCTGATGACCAGGTCCTTTTGAGGGAGCTACTAGTGGGCCGAAAGTTTTCCCCGGTTCTCCTTTAGAAGACTTTCAATCAAGCAGGTCTCTGGATGTTCAGGATGCGTATACCACATGTTTAGATATGATTTTAAAGACAACGTAGATCTAGTTCTTCTTCTCAAATTTTAAGGTTCAAAAAAGATTAGATAAAGTACTCATTTTTTTATTGAGACGTAAATAAAAGGAAATATTTGCAATTTCGAATTCGAAAGACCAAACAAAGACAATTTTTTTCAATTGTACTTTGCAGGCTCGTTAAACTATTAGAATACCTCGTTGATACAAAACATCTTTTAGAGGGAAAAGGAGTAAGAAGTGATAAATTACTTCCCCTAAACGAGAAAGAAATTTGAATAATAGCATAAAATAGTACTAGTTTTGACACAAAGTTTTCCTGAAAACCCTTCAGAAGGGGGTAGTCAAGGCATTATTTTAAGTCGTCATCCCGCGCAGTCCGACGAAAAAACTGTAAGTCTTAAGTTAGCATTGATACTTACAAGGCCACGTAGACGATAGCCGGGCCGTGATCTTTTAGAACTAAGTGCCGAGTGCCAGATTTAATGCTAAATAGTTCCTCAATATGCATTTGAGACTAATTGCCACAATTTTTACTATGCTATTTATTGATATTTCGTTTAGAGCGTAGCCAAGGAAGTAGGGAAGATATTCTAACAAGAGATATATTAATATCAATATATATTTAATTTTATATATATATAATATAATATATATTTTTTTATATTTATATTTATTTATATAATTTAATATATAATAATAATTTTTATTTTATTATATTATATTGTATTTTTGTTATTGTTGTTGTTGAGTTGTGTATGTGTTTGTGTCATATACCCACTTCTCTTCATTTGTCATGTATATTTGATTGAACTTCAGTTTGTTCACTTTAGAAATATTATTTGTCCTATCCAGATGTCTTTTAGAGATGTTCTATATAAATTTCTTTCAAGTAAGTCTTTTATTAATTCTTTCGGTGTCAAAGCACTATTTTTTTGTATCAGCTATTTTTATTTCATTACTTTTCAATACATCTCAATCTCGGACGATGTATAGTAATTAAGTAATTGATGTTAGACTGGATTTATAGATTGATTATAATTAGGTTTGGTCCTTTAGATGCTAATTTTTTCTGTTTACTATGCTGTATGAAACAATTATCTTTTTGCACGATGTTTACTACACCTATTGAAGGTTTTTCCTAGTCTACGATTACAATGTAGGTTTCGACAAGGGTTTAGTATAGTTCTGTTAGAGATGTTCTCATTATTGACAGTTATACTGGTGACTGTGAGAGTAGGTACACTAAACCTTGACAGTGTAAAAGAAATATCCATTCACACTCTGAATCCACTCCTGACACACCACATTTCGAGTAACTTACAGGGCGCAGAATTAAGCTACAAATAAAAAGTAATCTTGGCAAGGACGGTGAAGCTCAGTTGATCAGAAGGTGATAGCCAGACAAACGTGTGAACAAGGTCAAGCACAAAGGTAGTCCGGTAAATGGATGAATTTGTTGTGTTCAGTAATAATAGTGATTGTAGTTTTGTTTCATTTAATTTAAGCTAGTCTGGGGATTGGATTAACAATCGTATGCACATATAGCTAATAATTGAGATTGATTTTAAGGGATTTTCTGTGAATGTTTTCTCCATAATATACACTTTATTGGTTTTTTTTTGTTTAAATAGTGGTCTAATACTGAAAATAATTACCACCGCTTGGAATTTCAGATCATACCCGTAAAGATTGGACCGAATTTCGTCAGAGGAATCAAAGAGGGAGCACTTTTATAGCACATCCAAATAAAGACACTGTATAAATATGAGAAGCGAAGTAGGTACAGTATCCCCATTTAGACTAGTAAATTTTTGAGTGGATTTAAGTAAACATTTTTTGCATAGTTGTAGATATAGCGTTACTTATTTTTGCATTGTCGGTCTATTCACAATTGGCTATAAAAGTTTTTTTTTAGGTTTACAAATATGCGTCTATAAATTGACTGATTTTAAACGAAACATCTGCCACACTTCTCCCTAAATAACCCTATTCACTGAGGATTAAGATACGGCAAAGTACCCTTAGTTATAGAGGAAGGAAAGGAGAGATGGTAACGTTGTTTTAAGTTCTAAGATGTTTGATCTTGGAAGCTGAGAAATTGTCCGCTATTTTTTTGTCCAAAACACTCTTTTTGCCGGGAACGAAGCTACTGACAGGGTACTCCTTTGGTAAGAGTCAGAGTAAAATGAGGATAAGATACCTGACTTTCTCATCAATTTAAGAAAGAACACTGCTGTATTTTTGCTTTGTTTTTATTTTTTGTTTGCTATATATATATTAGTTTAGACCAATATTCTGATCTAGAGTTTCCGCTAGTCATTAGCACACACCAAAAACTTTGACAACATGTTTCTAAGAACCTTTTTGAACAATGATACGCATTGGGACGGGCAAGATTGCTTCCCAATCCAATCTCTGCAAGGACACATTAAAATTACAGAGATTTTCTTTCACTATGACACTTTGCAGACGCAACAGTGTGTTGGTTCGATTGACAGAGGCTACATTTAGCCACAGAATGAAATATGGAAGCTCAGTCAAAATTTTGGATGGATATAAGGATATAAGTCTACTGGTTTAGTATATAGTTGTTTTATATTGTCATTGCCTTATTTATTTGTTTTAAGCACAATTTTAAAGATGTACTTCAGGTTAGCTACCGCCGCTGGCGAAGCTATTTCAAGTTGTGTTTAGGCAAACCAAGAGTTCTTGCCAGTTGGCTAAGAGGAAAATATATAGAGCGGGGGGGTTCTATATAGAATGGTGGCTATATTTAAAAACCTGTTTGGCTGACGTAGTGAGCATTTTTGTGTGAGTGCTCCGGAAAAATGATGTAAGAAACAAAGGTTGCCGCCGGCGCATAAAGTACATCCTAATAACATATATTTAAGACAGATTTTAGTTGTTTTAGTCTAAAATTTGCTTTACAATTTGTTTACTCTATAAGTCTAGGTATTCTAGTTGTTTTTATAGCTTTCTTTTGTATAAACCTACACATATGCATCGCATTTGTTCATTTATTAACTTGGATTAAGTAAAATGATCGATGATAGGTTAAGTACAATAGCTTGGATTAAGTAATTATGATCGATTGATAAGTTAAGTACAATAGCTTGGATTAGAACTTCAAAGATAGAATACTAACTTTAATTTTAAGTGGATATACTTTAGTTCTAGGACAATATCTTGTCACCTAGTATTATAGAAATAGTATGCTTATGTAAGACATCACAACGTTCTTTCTGATAAACCTAAATGTCTGAAAAATGACTATTGCCGAATGAAAGACATAAAGGAACTGATCGTGAAGGATGTTCATTAAACCGGAAGAATTCTCGTTTCAAGGCAATGATTCTTATATGACATAGAGACTTTATAGGAGACTAGAAATACTCAACAGGTTAGGAGATCAGTCTCTGTCGGATAGTCTGTCACAATTTGTTCTAGATGAGAGACGACTTCGGAGGCATAAATGTAAATTTTCATATTTTATTTCCTTGGGAGGTATTCCTAGTTTTTAATAGAGTTAAACATAGATGAATAATCGTAAAAATAATACTTACTTGAGTGTGGACCTTTCAAAAGGTCCTAATAGTATTTAAGAAAAGATTTTTCTTCATAATGTGGATATTTGTTAATCTCTAATCTCATTTTCTCTTTGCGGCGTAACTAAAATTTCTTATATTAAAGATCTCCCAGAAGATACCTTTTATTCTTAAGGGAATATTATTAATTATTAAAGCCTATAAAAGTTGATAAGGAAGATTGGAAATGATATTCCATAATTAGATTAGTCCGAAACACCTCGACTGTTTGGAGGAATAAAATTTTTCCTGCCACTTGTTTTTTGTTATTTTGTTTGGTGTGTATCTAATTTTAACTCCCGATATCCCGTAGGGGCTACACCTCACTACGAGAGGGGGGCCAGTTACTTTAAAATATTTTAAAAATAGAAAAAATCAGGAGAGCAAAACTAGAGTTTCTTTTTTGTAAAAGGAAAATAAATGCAAATAAACTCCATCGTTCCAATAAGGAAAGTGATAGGAAAGGGATAAAGGATATATATATATCATCTGTCACATATCCTTTAGTTAGCAATTAAGGGACTTAACACTAAAAATAATAATGCTAAAAATGCAGTGCAACAAGCAACAGTTTAAAAACGCTATGAGCAATTTGTTATGCAGATCACATAAACTAGAGTAGTTTTTGATACTAACAATTTAATATTAGTTTTGTTTAAATGCATGAACTAACCTTTTGTAGAATTAATGCATGACACGATTAGTTCTAGAGCTTTTCGTATTGAATAGAAGACTTATTGATAGTAACTATATTCTAGAAACTACTAAGGTCAACATAATAGTTTTTTAATATAAACGCTTAGTATAGATACCTTGTATATTAAATAATAATATACTAGCAACTCTTGCATATTAGCATCTTGCAGACGATGTTTTGAAACTGACGAGTATTAAAAAATCGTGTCGTCGATTTTGTTGATAACTTTTTTTAAATATTAATAATACTAACGCTTAAAGAAACTGTTTTTCTTACTAACAATGTTAATGCTTATAAGTTTTTATAGATAAAACCTTAGTGCTTAGCATGTCATAAGTTAACAAACACAACATAAAATAAATGTTTGCCGCTTTATGTAGAATCTAAGAAGTAAAATGGTTCCTAACCTGGTATACGAATGCAAGTTCAAAGACCAAGATACGTACCATAGGTTTTAATATTTTTAATTGTATAATCAAGCTTTACTAACACTTACTTACAGTAGTTAATGACCAAAGTATATAGGCCAGTAAAGTAGAATAAAAAACTAACCTTAGAAAATAACGATTGTGGTAAAAGTAAAATGAACTTTAAGAAAGGTTATAAACCTACAGTTCCTACATGGTAACACCATACAAATCAATCAAGCTTCGAAAACTTGATAAGAAACTAGAAAATGCTATAAAATAATAAATAAATTTACATATGTTTGAACGGATTTAGATAAGAAAGTTTAAATATCAACCCGTTCGAAAAAACCTTAGAAATTTTTAGGTATGAAATATCCATAACGTTAGAAAACATTATGATGATGCACTGCTTTCAAGACTATGCCTTCTTCTTTTAAAGACAAAGAAATTACACCATTACATGGTTCACATCCAACACAAAGTATCCCATTTTCTTTAATACATCCAAACTTTCTGTTGGTCCGAAAACTTATTTAGGAAACCTCTTTACTGCTTCGTCTAAGACGATTAACCAAATCTATTAGAAACCCTTTTTTTCCTACTACCATTCTTGTATAAGTCTTTACCAGCCATGGATAAGAACTTGATTGATTATCCTTTGTGTTTATTCACTATAATTCTTATCTTGCAGTTCCTTAGAAGGACCATATGGAAATGATATAGAGCCAAATAGATTTTTGCATTCTATACTTGAGTAAGTTTATTTTCGGAAGGGAGAAAAATATATGGATTTTAATTACTAGAGTCAGTATACTAAGTACATGCAACGCTAATTGCACTGTTTATATTCGAGGCGACACATGTCGGAACATAACGATCATATTCCTTATTATTATGTTCAACAGTTCTCACGGCTAGAACCGCTTTTCCAAACGAAACAAGTTAATCCTTCATTTTCCTGTTCGGGAGTGTTTCTTGCTACTATGACACATCACCTTTTCTTAAATCCTTTCAAATAAAGGCTAAAATTCTATACCACACTAGCAAACGCTCCGCCCAGCGAAATGCACCTTTTCAATAACAACCAACTCCTTAGGTGGAAGAAAGCCGATGAGGATTTCATTCTACCTGTGGAGCTCTTCCTAAGCTGTTGAGGTGAGTGTTTGTTAACGACAGTGACTAACCAGTGTAAAGAAAAGAGTGTTAGAAAGTTTAGTAAGAATTTTTAATAACATAATCAAAATTATCATTAGGTGATTTCCACTGAATATATATGAATATATATTATATATCTATAATATGAATGTATACAGATATGTAGTAATGTATATACCTATTATATATCTATATATATATATATTGTTATATATTATATATATAATATACATGTCAAAGTTCTTCAACTAATTACTGTGTGCCCGCGATATTGTCATAAATATTTCCTTCAGAAAACTTTACATGGGCTAGTCCTTATCAATTAGTGCAATGTAGGTTAGGACACAAACCTGGAGGGCGTTTTATAATACCACTTAATTTTAATAACGGACAACTTGTGTTTATTATTAAATATGTTACAATAAATATAATATAATAAAATAAATAAATAATATAATAGAAATGATAAATAATAATAATATAATAATAAATAATAATAATAAATACTAGTAAATAATAATAATGAATAATAATAATAATAATAATATATAATAAGTAAAACATTAATAATGATAATAATACTGTAGCTTTTACAGCTAAAGATATAAATGTCTAGATAGTTTTTTATATATTTTTTCTGTTTTAGGTTTTTGTTCCTAAGGTTCCTCTAGATAGTTTAATCGAGGGAAATGATATGAGTATTTATTTGATAGGGAAGCATTTGATATTATTGTATTATTCCACATTCTGTGTATAACAAAAGTTCTGTGTATACTTTACCCAATATATGTATTTGACTGGATTATGATTATACCTTACTTCCTCTAATTTAAACCTTGTTGCTCGAAATATACTGGAAAACCATTTAATACACCAGGTGGGTGAAAGTCCCCCATTGCATAGAAGGGGTTGGGACCAATCCCTTATAACTTTTATTGGTCACACATTATCCTTGATTGTTACTGTGTATTGTGTTGAGGCACAGGGGAGTTCTTAAACACGAAGTCGATTAGTTCAGTAGTGTTTACTGAATAAGACCTCTCTCCATTCAAAGTGCGCTGCACTCCGGAGCTTGAGCATCCGACTAGCATCCGACACCCCTGTGTCTATGCATCTCTAATCCCTCATCCACAAGTAAAACACACGAAGTAAACAAATCAAAAGGAAAAAAGTGGACAATTGGCGACCCTTGTGACCAGAATAAAGGGGGCGAAGGAATCTATATAATATTAATATATATATTATATATTATATATATGTTAATATATATATATATATATATATATATAATATTTATATATATTATATATATATATATATATATATATATATATATATATATATATATACTATAATATATATATATATTATATATTATATTTATATATATAATATATATTATTATATTAGGGTTGGTGATTTTTTGATTTTTTTGAGAAAAAATCAATTTTTTTATTTTTTGAATTTTTTTGGATTTTATGATTTTGGAGATTCGTGGCGTCACGCGAAATATAATTTTGTAAACAAATTTTTCTTAAGTTCAATATAGTATTATATTATTTAAGTGATTTATTGAATTTATCATTCTATATAAATAAAATAGAAAATCAGGAAGGATTTTTCAGATCATGACGTCACGCGAAATTAAATTGTAAACAAACTTTTTCTTGTCGATATAGTATATTTTTGAAGTGATTAATTCAATCTATGTAAATAAAAATATAAAATATAACCTATAGTCTATAACACAATGAAACTAGCAACACTAAAGAGTGTTAACGGACTTGTTTCGCCTTATTTGTAATATTGATCATGTTAATCAGAAATAAAGAAAACCTGTTTATAACATGGATCGTTTGTTGACAATTATAGAATTTGGACCAGAAGTAGCCCTTGCTATAAATAATTATTATTGTCAAGTAGCATTCAAATGACGGCTATTACTAAAATATACCAAAAAAATACAATATATATAGAGATATGAAATGCAAAAAATAAAAAAATAAAAACAAATTGTCTTAGAGCAATAAATCAAGTGACCAAGATCAGTTAATTTAATATCTGATCTTTTCTATGTCATTCCTGCCATTTAGTGTTATGAGTCAATGTGCAGGACCCACCACGGCCCACAAAAGCGGCCACACTGGGTTAATAATCAACTCTATGATCCTCTAATATATATTATATATATATATATGTATATATATATATAATATATATGATATATATATATATTATATTTATATATATATATATATTAATATATATATATTATATATATATATTTATATAGTATATATATCTATATAATTATATAATATATATATATATATATAACTGTCAAGGAAATTTGGATGGAGAAATGAATATTAAAAAAAATAAATGAAAAAAGTAAATAAAATTAAAAATATAATCTTCACAAATGTAATAGCAGGGCTTGCGGAGTCGGGTCGGAGTCGTGGAGTCGGAGTGTGGGTCGTGCATTCCCCGGAGTCGGAGTCGAGTCGGAGTCGGAGTCGGAGTCGGTGTCGGAGTCCGAAAACTCTGCGCAAGTGGAGTCGGAGTCGAGTCGAAAATTCCTGTGTAAGTGGAGTCGAGTCGGAGTTAAAAATTTAGAAAATTTATTATTATATATTATTTATTATTATTATTATTAATTATTATTATTATTATTATTTTTATTATATTATTATTATTATTATTATTATTCTTTATTATTATTATTATTTATTATTATTATTATTATTATTATTATATTAATATTTTAAAATTTTTTTATTTTATTTCAAGTTCTAAATATTTATTTTTGGTTTACTAATTTTAATTCCTCAAAATAAAGCTTTGAATAATATTACAGGAGAAAGAAGATGATTATTAGATTTCCCTGCGCGTTCGTCTTCTATACTTGAGAGATATCATCTTCAGTAGGAATATTTCTTGTATAGCGAATGATTCTTTAAATTGATATATAATATGTAAATCAAATGATAAGTCTGGCTGATAAATACATAAAATTTTATGTTAATGTCTGGTTTGCCGTGTTTTGATGTGCTTCCGCAATTTTTTAGTTTCTGGACTTCAACACGATCGTATATATGCGAAGTGTATTAGAAATATTACTAATGTTGGATTGGTACATGTGGCGTAATTGAAAATGTTCAAATAGATTTTGATGGGACTGTGAGATGTTGGGATATGCCCTGTCCGACATCTATTTTCGCGTGTAACCAATATTGGTCGACGTAAACAGTCGACTCAGGGCAGTAAATTGTACACAACGTGATGGTTATCGGGGCAAAACAGCATCTCTTGTGCTAAAAGGAAGATGAGAACAGTTGTTTGGACTTGTATAGTCTGACCTTAAATTTTTGAGTGTCTTTAGTTTTGAGGTGAGAATGTCAAAATATTACGAAAGGCACTTCTCTTCTTTTGACAAATAGCAATTGAAGTTTTGAAGAACGAAATTTATCGATTTTTTCTGATTTTTTTATTTCTTCTTCTTTATTAATATATTTTTGTAGGTTTTATTAATTAAATTCTCAACTGAATATTTGTGTGAATATTTACAGTTTAATTAAATTTTACTTAATGCCGGAAAATTTCTTCATCAAAAGTTTCCAAGTTGAACATAGGTATGCTCTGTAAACTAAAATTTCTACGATAGATTCTTTGTAATAGTCGGTGAATAGGATCATAGTTCATATACAGACCATTATCAGTGGTTTGACATGTATGCCGTAACAAATGAGCCCGTCAGAAACCAGAATAACATCGATTTGATGTCCTAAAAAACAGATAGCATATTAACCTAAGTTTCGGAATGTGAATTTTAAGCATGACAACTCTATAATTCTATTGATGAACTGATGTATATGATTATGTTCCTAATATGTGAGGGTGCGTCGATACCTTATGTAAAAATACGGGTTAAAGTTGTTTGTTTCTCTCAAGGATTTTTTTTTTCCAGTTGGGAATATATGGAAGTCAAAAATTTGGTCCAACGTGGTGAGCCCATCGCACTCCATCAGTTTGTAGATATATGTTTTTCTTTAAAATTTAACCCGGGTGGTTTGAGTTACAACAAATTAATCAAAATGTTCCCTCTATGTTGGTTCTGATTATCTGGTGGGGTAGGTTATTTTGAGTGATACAACTTTCGTTAATTATTAATGTCATCATATCAAGAACCGGTACATTTATGAGCAAAGATTCTACATCAAGTGAGGCGAATATATTAGTGGCTTCAAGTTTTTAAGTTTGATACTTTACATAATGTTTCATTATTCGATTTAACTTATGAAAGAGCTATTAAGATATGGTCGGATAATGCTGTCAGATATTGGGCAATTTCCGTGTGTAACCCGTTCGCACCGATAGATATTACAGTCCAAAGGCTGAATTTTTTGGAGTTTTGTGTATTTAGCAAATCCATATATAAATAATATTATATATAGTAATATATATATATATATATATAATATATATATCGATATAATATATATATATATATCTATCTCTATATATATATATATATATATACTAAATATTATATATATATATAGTATATATCCTAAATTTATGAAATCCATCTTTTAATTTGTCAGAAATTCCTTTTTGTTTTTTATTCAATAATATGCTTTTTTTTCTATTTTAAAATTATTATTATTATTATTATTATTAATTATTATTATTATTATTATTATGTATTATTATTATTATTATTATTATTTTATATATTATTATTATTTTATTATTATTATTATTATTATTATATTATTATTATTGAAACTGAAGGTATTAAACTGTTAATTTTAAAATGGATTTACTATAATAGAATAATAAAAATAATTTGCATTATAATTAGTTTATACATTTGTTTCCGAACTGAAATATATTTGTTTGTAGTCTTTACGGTATTTTACTTAATAGCATTTGGAGATTAGATCATGTGGAAAGTGGTATTTTTTTAATTCTCAAAGCAAGCGAAAGAAATGTTGTGAAACAAAAAAAATGTTTGTACTGTATACTCTGTATAGCACTAATCTGAGTCAGAGTCGAATTTTGAATTTGACTGCTGGAGTGGAGTCGGAGTGGATCGGAAAATTTGTTTTAGTGGAGTCGGAGTCGGAAATCCAAATTTGAATTCGGAGTCGGAGTCCGGAGTCGAAAATTTTTAAGGATGACTGATATATATATATATATATACTATATATTATATATAATATATAATATATATATTATATAAAATATATATATATAATATATTATATATAATATAGTATATATAATATATATATATTATATAATATAATATTACTATATATATAATATATATATATATATAATATTAATATATATATATATATATACTTAGGACCATTTGAAATATTTGGAAGATAAAGAAATTACTGCTTCTCTGGGATTGAAACCACCGCATGTGCGAAAAGGACAATAACCGTGCTCTTTAACCACTGGACATCCTCAACCAAAAAAGTTGTATCAGAAACAGTATTAAGCAACGCGAGTTCCGTACAGGCGACAATCACCAGTGTCCCCTGTCTATCCATTCTTTATTATTTTTTATCGTCACAACTACAATTTTACCCATTAGTCTTTCTTTAATTTACATCACCTTAATATGCGATTTAATATGCAATATTTACCATCTAAAAAATATATAAGAACGAGGGATGGACAGGCTGACACCTGGTGATGTCGCTCGGTTGCTTTAACACTGTTCTTGAAATCCAATTTTTTGGGTTTGGGGGATGGTCCCAGTGGTAACGACCAGTATATTGCCCTCATTCGAAACATGTGGTGGTATCAATCTCAGAGAAGGCCAGTAATTCTTACCTTCCATATATGTTCTTCTTAATTTACCTCAAAAGAAATTGCTATAACGCAATATTTACCATCTAAAAATATAAAGAACGAGGATATGACAGGCTTGAACCCTGGTAGTCGCCTTGAAAGGGTAATTGGGTTTTGCTTTAATACTGTTCCTTGAATCCAACTTTTTGGGTTGGAGGATGGTCCAGTGGTAGCACCGGGTATATTTCCCTTTTCGCAAACCATGCGGTGGTCAATCACAGCCGACAGGCATAATTTCTTTACTCCCATATTATGTTCTTTCTTAAATTTAAATATCAAACCTTATTTGCGAGAATCTCTCCACTTGCAATTTAGCCGTCGCCAATGCCCACCAATCTGTTTACCAATTCTTATTGGATTGTCCCACGGGACCCCCATTCGAGGCTGTCATTTCCCTTACTTATGGTTCATCAACACCACATACTAAAGGTTATCAATATTAATCTGAATTTGCACTTTAGCAGTAACCCATTTTACCTTCAAGAATGAATAATCTTTACAGTATAATATTTTATTATTACTATTAGGACTATTTTACGAGGCTGCGGAGTCGTAAATAAATTTTTCGACTCCGACTTCCGACTCCTTAAATTTAAATTTGGATTTTCGACTCCCACTCCACTTAAACAAAATTTTTTCGACTCCGACTCCGACTCACGACGTCGACTTAATGGTCCCAGTTCAAATTCAAATTGACTCTGACTCAATTAGTGGCTTACAGAGTTACAGAAATTTTTGTTTCAACAATTTTCTTTCCGGCTTTGCTTTGAGAATTAAAACATATACACTTTCCAGAATTAATCGTCAAATGCTAACTTAAGTACCGCGTTAGGTAAAGACATAAGGATTTATATATAATTCAGTTATCGGAACAAATGTATAAACGTATATAGCAAATTATTTATTTTAATTATAAACAGCCATATAAATTAACAGTAATACTTTCAGTTAATAATAATATATTAAATTCTAATAATAATATAATATAATAATAAATAATGAATAATAATGCTAATAATAATAATAATAATCAATAATTGTGCTCATTTAAGCGTAGACCTGGCGCGGAGTCAATGAAAAATAAGTAAATTAGATATAAATATAATGATAATAAAATGTAGGCAGTAGATGGAGTGTATCGTCGCTTAAATAAAAACAAAGGAATTTGACAAAAGTTTAAAAAGAACTAGATTTCATAATTTGATAGTAATATTTTATAATATATTATATATATACATATATTATATATAATATATATATATATAAATATATATATATATATATTTATATATATAAATATTAATATATTATTATAATATATATATTAGGGATTGGGCCTAAAATAGCACAAAACGTCAAAAAATTCACCTTTGAGACCTGTAATATCTAGGTGCGGAACGGTTACACACGAAATTGGCCCAATATCTGAACAGTATTATCCGACCATTACTCTATAACTCTTTATAGTAAATCAAATAATGAACTTATGTAAATTTTTCAAACTTAAAGAACGTTAGCCACTAATATATTCGCTCACTTGAGTAGAATCTTTGTTCAAGAAATGTACCGGTTCTTGATTGATTGACATAATCATCTAACGAATGTATCACTCAAATAACATCCTACACCAGATACTATCAGAACAACATATGAGGAAACTTTTATTAACTTGTTGTACTCAAACACCGTTAATTTAAAGAAAACATTGATCTAAACTGTGGAGTGCCGAGGGCTGACCAACTTGACCTACATTTCTGACTCCATATATCCAATTCTGGAAAAAAAAATCCTTCGTGAAACAAACAATGTTTAACCCCGTATTTTACATAAGGTATATCGACGACACTCGTCCTATATTAGGAACATAGAATCATAATACATCAGTTTAATCAATATATTCAAGAGTTTGTTCATCTAAAATTTCACATGCGAAACATGGTTAAATAAGCTTATCTGTTTTTAGACATCAAAATCGAATGTTAATTCTGAGTTTTCTTGACGCTCATTTTGTACAGGCATTTACAATGTCAACCCACTGATAAGGTCGTGAAATATGAAACTATGGATCCTATTCACCGACTATTTACAAAGAAACTATCGTAAAAATTTTAGTTTACAGACCATACATATGTTCAACTTGGACAACTTTTGATGAAGACATTTTCCCGCAATTAAGGTAAAATTAATAATCTGAATCATCCACAATATTCAGTGAAAATTTATAATAAAACCTACAAAAATATATAATACAAAGAAAGTAAAAATAATCAGAAAATTTCGATAAATTTCTCTTCAAAACTTCCAATGCTATTGTCAATAAGGAAAGTGCTTCGTAATATTTTGAATTCTCACCCCAACTAAGACACCTCAAAAATTAAGGTCAGACTATACAATCCAAACAACTGCCATCTTCCTTTAGCACAAGAGGTGCTTTCCCGATAACCATCACGTTGTGTACCAATTTTAACTGCCCTGAGTCAGACTGTAAGTCGGCATATATTGGTTACACGAAGAAAAAAATAAAAAAAAGAAATTTGTCGGACAGGGCATACTCTAACATCTCTACAGTCCCAGTCAAATCTTTGAACATTTCATAACGGTACATGTATTCAACTATGTAGTAATATTTAAACACTTCGCATATTATACGGGATCGGTGTGAAGTTCCAGAAACTTAATATTGCGGAGGCCTTAAAACACGCAGCCCAGACATTAACATAAAATTTATGTATTTATCAGTCAGACTCAAATCATTTGATTTTCTTATTATATATCAATTTAAAGAATCCATTCCGCTACAAGAAATAACTCTGAAGATTCCAATATAGAGATCGAACGCGCGGGAATCTATGCTAAATAATCATCTTCTTTCTCCCTGTATATTATTTTCCAAAGTTTTATTTTAAGGAAAAATTAAATTATGTT
>JABUQX010092339.1:0-57075 GCA_015478945.1 Trachelipus rathkii | reverse complement strand
TTTTCTTTTCTTGAAAAAAAAACTATTTTCTTCAACCTTACTTGAAAATTACGTCTTCTTTTACCGAAACTTTACCTTTAAAAGTTTCCTTTCCCAACCTTTCAATCAGTTTTATTAAGCCTTTCCCTTCGCCATTTCTTCGGAAATAGGAAATAAAATTTGTAATGTAAACTTTGTTCGAATAACAGAAGAGTATTAAGGAATAAAAAAAAAGGTATCTTCGGAAAATAAAATACGGGTGAGGTCTAAATTTACCAAACAATTAATTTACTCTTAATTCCTTTTTCGAAGAATTTAATTTAAAATTCAACTTTACTTGTTTACTTAGTTTGTATGGGTTTGTATTGCATTAGAAGGTTGTGTGTGTGTGTGTGTGTGTGTATGTGTGTGTGACAGATGTGTGTGTGTGGGTTGTGATGTGTGTGTGTGTTAGTGTCGTGTGTGGTGTGTGTGTGTCTTGTATACACCAATCACAAATTTATAAGAACGTTACTATAATATATATTATTACTATAATCTAATTATTATATATAATATATATATAATATATTATAACTACTATATATAATATAATAAATATACTTATTTAATATTTTACTTTAGTTATACTATAATATACGTATATATATATATTATAGTATACTATAATATACTACATACTACCTACTATAAATATATATATATATAATCATATATAATTATATTATATAATATATATATATACTATAATATATATCATTATATATATACTATTATATATATATATATATATATATTTATATATATATCAGGGCGGGATATCCTAGGGTATGCAGAGGGTAGGTAGCTCCTACCAATATTTTTGAGTCTTTTAATTAAAATAATTTAAATGCAATAAGTAAAATAAAATTATTATCAATTTTATTTGAAGTGAAAAAAAACATGATTATAAATAAAATTTAAAGAAATAACTACTTTAGTATTCTTATAATAATTAATTAATTTGGAAATGCTTCTAATTTAAGGATTCAAAGCTATAGGCGTACGTAGGATCTCATATTTCATATAAACATATATAAAAAATAGCCAGCGTCATACCTTGCTGCCGAGCGAAAAATTACGAAAATTTTCGCTTGTACGAAACTTTCTTTCGCTCACCCAGTGAATCGTACGAAATAATCGCTGTGGGGGAATCTCTCTCTCTCTTCTCTCTCTCTCTCTCTCTCTCTCTCTCCTCTCTCTCTCTCTCTCTCTCTCTCTTCTCTCTATATATTTATTATATATATTATATATATAATTATATATATTATAATATATCTATTAATTAATTTATATATATATATATACACTACTAATAATATAATACTATTCTACTATATATATATAAAATTATATATATAGTATATATATATATATATATATATAATAGCTGCACTACCCCATTTATAACCTTCAAGGTACGCCACTGATATATATATTATATATATAACTATATATTATATATATAGTATACTATATTATATATATATTATATAAAGCTATATATAAAATATACATATTATCATATATATATACTAATATATATATATATATAATTATATTACTTCGTCAAAATTATCGCACCACTAGCTCATATGACGTTGACAAGTTACAGAAAGAACCAGAACGCTGTGTAACTTTATTATGCAAATGACATGGCATCAGGGTTACAGTATACAGTGCAGTAATAGTGTTGTGGGTGTATAGGGTCCGCCATAGCTAAAATTAGGGTAAATACCAAAAATGTAACTCCAGCTTTAACGATTGGGAGAAGGTTATGGTGGAGGGCATGTTGAGTATATGGTCAATTCAGGTATTTAATTTAGCCGCTATAACCATGGAAAAGATTGCGCATCTACTAACACGTGATGAGTCCGTAAAGATTATCACCCTCCGTGCAGAAGGGTACGGGTACCGTGAACTTGGTAGACGGTTTGGTATAGCGCACACAACCATTGCACGGCTCGGGCAGCGTTACTACGACAACCAGGAGCATGTAAATCGTCGGGTCAGGGTATGCCACCCGTAACAACTTTAAGTGTATGCTGGCCGTAAGCGACCGCCATATAACAACAAGGAACCTTCAAATATAGCTGCAGAAGGTTCATGAGACCCGTGTGAGAGATAATACAATACGTCGACACCTCGCGGAACATAATTTGCGGCCACGGAGGCCTGCCATAGGACTACGACACACCAAGGAGCATCGACGGGCGGGACTAGCATTTGCCCAGGAACACCTACATTGAACCGTAAGCGATTGGGTGAATGTGCTGCTACCGGATGAGTCCAGAATCAGTCTCTGCACCTCCGGTTGGTGATCTAGAGTCTATTAACGACCTAATATGTAATATGCTGGAGGTATTGCCAATTGGAGGTGGATCTCTCATAGTCTTGGGAGGCATATCTTTAACAGGTCATACAGAGTTGCACGTCCTAGCTGGCGGCTCCCTAACCGCCGCACGGTACATCGCAGACATCCATGATCAGTATGACGTGCCCTATGCCCCTACATTGGGGACGGATTCATCCTAATGCATGACAACGCAAGACCACACAAGGTCAGATGTGTCACCGAATAAATAACGACGGTCCAAATCAGGACATTAGACTGGCCAGCATACAGTCCCGGTCCGAACCCAATTGAACATGTGTGGGACAAGTTGAAACGGAGGTTGTGACAGCTGCAACCACCTTCAGGAACCCTTCAGGCACTGCGGTGCTTCGCGAATGGGATCAGATTTACATCCGGCACCTCACTGAGAGCATGCCAAGTTGTCATCCGTGCCAGAGGTGGCCATGCACGATATTGTGTAACACCATTCACAGCCATAACGTCCCACGTTGGATAAAACGCATCGCCCACATACAGGACCCATTCGCAAGCCCCCAGGGATTCCAAGGGCCCTTCGACAATCTTACCACCGTATAATGTCCCCGATGCTATATTATTTGCATAATAAAGTTACCTACGTTAGCTTCCTAGGCCTCCTTTCTGATAACAGTGACCCCATTTCCATGAGGGCCCCCATGGTTGAATTTCCAATTGGCCCCTCGTCAATCTTGCCACACGTATAATGCTCGTCACCCGAATGTCCCATCTAAATTCTCTTGAATAAAAACAGCTAAACAGCTCTAGTCCTCTTTTGTACAACACTGAAGGCCATTTGGTGAGTTAATTTTTAAGCTCGTGTACTGCTATCATTATACTATAATAGATATAATACGAATATATATATATAACTTAGATACCTCTATTTCTCCTTATAATAAAGTTATAATAAAATTAGTAATTGTATTTTTTCCCCATAATTTGAATAAATACTTTTAGGCTTTATTTCATTTTGCGATATGAAATTAGGAGCATTCCTTTACATTTCTATATTATATATAATATATAACCTATGGATATAATTTCAATAATATTGTATAAACGTATAATGAAATATGATTTAAATTTAATTTGATAAAATTAGTATAATATTCTTAAATATTTATTTACAGTTTTTATAACGTTAATAATATATATATAATAATGTTTATGGTGATATAGTGATCATATAATATACTTTTAACGTTATTTAGGATTACTAAATAATATTTATAGTATATATATCGAACACGCACTATATAACAATGATAATTAGAAGTGGATAAGCCTTTTATTGATAGTAATCAGAAGTGAGATTACATGAATATTAAGGTATAAAAAATACAATAAAACCTCTATTTTCAATAGAAATTAATACTCCTAAAAAAGTTGGTCTCAAAAACGCGGTTATTATGACATATTATATAACATTTGCTCTATCGGCAGAAAATTGAGCTCAAAACTTGACTTACATCACACCGAAGAAATTTTCGATCGAATACTTTGAATGGAAAGGTATGAATCATGATCATTAAAAATGAATGAAAACTTAAAATAAACTTTTGATGAATTAATTTCACATCTTAGAAAAATAAGTAATATGGTAGTCTCTCTATATTATGAAATAATTGTTTAGCATGTAAAACATTAAAAATACATTTACTATAGATTTTTGGTTTATGGAGCTGAGCCAGATGTTTCATGTTTTTGTATCATTTTTTCCAGAACTACATGTTCCGCGGGATAAGTCTATACCAACACCATACGACAAGTGTTCGGTAAAAAATGTGCCATGTTTTTTGTCAATACTGCAATTCGTAACGTTTGTTTTCTCATAGTCTATTTCTCTCTACTTGTTTCTAATCTCTTTTTCTGTTGCTTTTTCAATCGAGTGTGTTGAGCATTTCAAGTAAGTTTCATAGAGAAATACTCTCGGCCTTTATCTCGTGCTCGTCAATAAATCGATTTAAGTCAGAATGTAATCCTCGTATATGTTAGATTGGTATATACGAAATTATATTTTTATTAATTAGTCTTTGTGAATATATATATATATTTAACTTTGTTATAAAAAGATAATATACTAGTATCTTCATCTTCTCTACAGCTTTAGAAGCATGTATATATATATTATTTTATGAATAGTATATAATATATATATATTTCAGTATTATTTTATATATATATTTCATATTATTATAATAATAAGTGAGATATATATATATCTACAAATATAACTCAATATTTTATAATAAAATAATCATATATATAGTATCATTATATATACATAAGCATATATGCTTCCCTATATAGCTGAAAGGATAAATGAAAAAACTTTTCCTTCACTGAATAAAACAAATATTTGTAATTAATAAAGTTGTATTATTATTGAATTTATTATAGTATTACTAAGTGTATATATCATATTAATATATATATATAAAACTTACATTGAGTATTAATAATATATTATATATATGGTAGTTTAATTTCACTAGAATAGATATAATTAACTCACTAGACTTATAATATATCACCTTTTAAAACCTAATAATATATACCAGGGCTCAGCATGATAGCTATACCCCACCTAGCATAAATAAATATATATGTAAAGTACAAGCTCACTAATATTGGACAATACAAACCAATTTTTTTTACAACAGAAGCACACCGCTGGAGTTAGATGTGGCGCGCGCGGTGTCCTACAGACCGCATCATAAAATCTTCTTGCTTTGTTTTCCTCATTTTAGACTCAGTAGAGGTAGATGTATGTCGATTTTTTATTTTTATTTACAGCAGTATCTCCTCGTCACTCTCTCTCTGATCGTCCGCTAGTGTTGATTTACCAAGAATTTCTAATGAGTCTCAGCTTTTCTATAATTTTTTATAACCAAATTCATTATTTCCCGCTCTCGACTAGAAACTGACTCAAAAAGCTCGATAATTTAATTCTTAAAATCAAAAAATTACATTTTTTTCATTGTTTTTTTCATTTTATATTTCACTTTTCTTATTTAAACATCAATTTAAATACTTTTTTCTGTGACATAAGAAAATATATTCCCTTTATTTACGATTATATAAATATATAAAGGGTGGAACCGGATATATATATATATAATATATATATTAATATATATATAATATATATATATATATATAATATATAATTATATTATTAATATTATATATATATATATATATATATATTAATATATATATATATATTAATTATAATATATTAATATATATATTATATCTTAATATATAATTAATATTATATATATAATATATATATATAATTATATAATATATATTATATATATATATATTAATATATTATGTGATGAGGTTGCTATAGGTAGTAGATAGTTAGTATAATATTAGGTCTATTAATTGTATATATATGATATTATAATATATAATTATATGAAGAATACAGATATATATATAAATAGTTAGTATCTATTATGTATAGTGGTTATGTTACTATAGTATATTATTATGTGTTATGGAATAACTGATAATAGATATATTAAGTGTTATGTGTTGATATATTAATATAATAGTTGATATAAGTTAGTAAGTGTCTATATTATTATATATATGAAGTATAATTATAAGTTTAATCTTGGGCAAACAAATTTGCTTAATTTCATTCAAATAATATATAATTAATAGGTTTGGTATCAAAGGATACGCCATCAAAGATGCAGTCATCAATAATACTATGAGGGTATAATGAATACCATCTTATATAATTCAGAGTTTTCTCATTAGCGACTTGTTTATTCATTATTTGTTATCATTACTTCTAAGATTAGCAGAGGAAATGAGAGAGACAATACTTTTAAAACCACACTTGAGGGCAATTTAACAAAAGATACGGCTGCAGCATACAAACAAATAAAAAAAAAACAAAGAAAAAAAAACCCGCACATGGATATATAAACATGATAATGCATACTGTAAAGACAACGGACGAGTAATTATTACGCCCAAGTAGCTGCAAAGAGCAGAGACAATGTAAAAGCTATGTTTATTATGTACTTAAGACTCCCAGCAATTCTACTCAAATTTAGAGGCGCTTCTCGTCATACTGTAAAAAAGATACAACGAATTCCAGGTGTTTCAATAAACACGCTCCGGCAATAAATGCGCCTTTTTCGGAAGCTCCACAATCTGTTTGCTCGAGAAAAGCTTTCTCTCACATTTAATAGCAGAATGCTCCAAAAAGTAGTATTATTTGTTTCGAGATTTGCAATTGTTTTCTTACAACATGAGATGATTTTCATTTCGAGACTGCCACCAAAAAAATAGCGTTGCTCACTAGATTTAGTGTGAGTATGCAGTATTGATATATATACTATAGTATGTGTATATAAAGTAGTGTTAATATGTGATTAAGTGTGTTATATAATAATATTATTATATATGTAGTGATGGTTATATGAATTAGATTAGTAGTATATGCTATAATAATATTTAGTATATTATTATTCTTTATCTAATATATATTAAATATATAATAACATATAATAATAATATTATAGTATAATATATATATAAGTATATATATATATATATAATGTTATATATAATATATATATATATATAATAACATATACTTATTAGATATATATATAATTATATATATAATTATAATATATTAATATTATATAATATATATATATTATTATATATATATTAAATATATAATATATATATTAGCCAGAACTGGGAAATATTCATATTAGATGACTACGATTTACAAATAAAATTTTATTATTATTTTAAGATATTTGTGTATAAATATTGGATATAAATCTTCGATAAATTAAAATGGCAAAATTATTTTGATTCTAACAACGAAAATAATAAAGCATTTCACTATTTTTTAGGGAAATTAGTAAAAAATTGTTTAAAATTATAGGAAATTCATTAGCAATGCAGCTGTTCTTATAGACTTTTTAGAGTATAGTTAGATTTCATATTAATACATGAAGTCGTATAAAGCCTTCCTCATATAGCTAAATACCTTCTCACAAAACGTATAACGTTTTTTTTTTTATCATCAACTGTTTTTCTCTTGCTTTTTCTCGTCTTCATAATTAAATTCTGGTAGTTATATAATATTTAGCAATTATGAAATGAAAACAGAAATTAAATGTTCTATTAAAATATACTCGTATATATATATATATATACTATAGTACTATTATATTATATATTATATATATATTATATAATATATATATATATAAACAGAAATATAAATGTTCTATAAAATATACTCGTATATATATATATATATATATATATATATATATATATTATTTCGAAGAGCTTTTATTATTAAAAAAATATGAATTGAGTATTTAGGATTATTTTTAAGAACAGACTATAAATAATATTTAATAATTTTTAACTTTTGAGTTAAATAAAATTTTATTTTTTATTTGAATGCCCGATCTAAGTTAATTCCTCTGCCAAATATCTAATAATAATTTAAAAATGTAGTAAAGCTATAGTTGTAATATTTTAGTTAATATTAAACGTGACTTTATTGTAAGAAAGTGATGCTTATCCATTAAAAGTCAATATTGGGTTATTGTTAATCATGTAATAAAATATCCATAGTATCCAATTGACATTGTAAAGTATTTGTAAATTATATTGTAAAGTATATCAGTCACAACAGCAACAAAGTATATCAGTCCAACAACAAGGTGTGTCGGTTTTCTTAGAACAACAAGTTATTTATTTTTTATTAAATCATTTATTTTTCTTAAATAAACCAAATTTATTTATTCACAAAGTTTTACAGAAACCTTAGTAAATCCATATTAGGCTTAGGTATGTAGTGATTTTTCTCTAATAACATTGTTGTAATACCAAGAATTGATGTGTATGTAGTGAATATAAAACTAAAAAATAATAATTTACCACTTCGAAGAACATGAAGATAAAAGATAATTGCATTTAAATTTGACTTAAAGAATGACTGTTTCTTGCCTGTTTATAGTTGAATATTATATATATATATAATAATATATTATATATTATATAAATTATATATATAATATATATATAATATATATTATATATATATATATATAGTATATATATATATAATATATATATAATATAAATATATATATATATATTATATATATATATATATATATATAATAATTATACATAATAATATGGAATATTATATATATATATATTTATATATTATATACTAATATATATAGTGTGAGTATATATAATATATAATATATATATATATATAATAATATATATATATATATATATAATATATATATATATATATATATATAATATATATATATTTATAACAATTAAAACATTTCCCTAATAACACACCTAAAAGATTATAGTAAAAAATAATTTCCTGTAGGCATATGTTAAAAATTCTAATAATTAAGCTATCATTACGACAGAGCAATAATTTTACAACTAAAAGTTTAGGTACAAATATATTGTTGCAATATATTAAAAATAATTATTAAGGCTATTACTTTTGAGGAGTGAAGGAAAAAAAATTATTTTAGTATGAAAAACTAAGATAACATTCGACAAGTATTTTTTTGTTTTTTTTTTTTTATTTTTGATGTAATATATCCATCTATATTATACTGTATTATACTATATGTATATTATATATATATATATATATAGTATATATATATATATATATATATATATATATTATATATATATATATATATATATATATATATTATATATATATATATAATATATATATATACTTCAAATTAATTTGTCTTATGAAAGCATAAAAAGACTCTAAAATAAAAGAACAAATGTTAAATTCCAAAAATAAAATCGAAATTAAATTTCCTTCAAAGAAAAAGAGTAAATTTTCTTTTAATTTCATTACTAATGGTTTTATATTTGATAAATTATGTTAACACACCCTTTTATGAAATGACTTTCAACATTTTATTATTAATTATTATTATTATTATTATTATTATTATTATTATTATTATTATTATTATTATTATTATTATTATTATTATTATTATTATTATTATTATTATTAAAGATATATTACTACATTTTCTAATTTTTTGTTTGCTTAATATTAGAAATTAGAACAAAATTATACGAAGTAAATTAATATCAATTTCTGTATATTTATGTATTCACATATTACATTTTAGATTATAAATTATATATATATATTATATATATAGATATACGGTAATATAATATATATATATATATATATATATATATATATATATATATAATATATAATATTAATAATATAATATATATATATATTATATATATATATATATATATATATATATAGTGTGAATATCATATCTGTGAATGCCGATTCGATTATTTCTAAGCGGAGCCAAAATGGTAATTGCTTCCTTTAATTCAAAATAAAAAAAGAGATACGTCTTATATATTCTCTTAATTTTGTCAAATTTAATAACTTTCTTTGAATAATCTTTTCCAATTTATTATTGCTATTATTTTTATTACTTTTTAATTATTATTATTATTATTATTATTATTATTATTATTATTATTATTATTATTATTATTATTATTATTATTATTATTATTATTATAAAACTTAATTAAATAATTTCATCATAAAAATTTCAAGGAGTTGACTTGGAAAGAGTCACAATATGCTAAAATACTAGGTGGGATAAACATAGGATGAAAAAGTACATTCAAAGAAAACATATCGACCGGCTAGGGTGAGTAAACTAGCGAAATATATGTATATACTAGTCAAATTGAAAAAAATAAATTCCTTTATATATACTGAAGAAGATATACTATGCACATATGCATCCACATCTATTATATTGTCTTCCAGTCTATGGCATAGCTAGCAAATCAGCTATAAATTCGGTTATTTTAATGCAAAAACGCTTCATCCGATTGTTAAGCCCCACTAAAAACTTCTATGAGCATACAGCCCCTTTATTTAAAAAACTAAAAATATTTCCAATTTGGAAGAGAAAGTGAGTTATTGATTCAAGATATTAGCTTATAAAATAAAAGCAACGGAGAATTTAATTTTAAGAATGTTTCAGAAAACAACTTAATGTCACTTGGATATGAAAGCCGTAAAAAGGTACGACAAAAAGAGAAGATTATGGTAGATAATAGCTTGTACAGCATATACAGTATGATTTGTTTGAAATACTTTTGGATATTCCTTGCTTGACAAATAAAAATTATATTTCATTTGCTTACCTGGTAAATAACATTTTATTTCACTACAACACCGAGATAAAAATTCTGTGTTAATAACAAAATATTCAAACACCTTACAAATATAATTGTAATTTGAAATCATCACCTACAATCGTTATAAAAATTAATATAAAATTTCAATGAAAAAAATGTAAAACTTGTTTGCCCGTGTTGTTTTAGTAGTAGGAAATTAATTTAATACAGCTAAAGCAATAAAACAGTAGCAACAAAACCATTAAAATAAAATTTAATAATAACAAAGTGATAAATTAAATTTAAAAGATTACCAATTTGAAGTAATATTTTTCATTAAAAACCGACAAAATAGGAACAGCAACGAATATTTACAAATTTAATTTGCCAATTTTAATTAAATTTCATCCAATCATTTGAATAATGTTTAATTTAATCGCAAGATATAATTCAATATCACGTTGTGAAGAATCCTACGAAATTAATATACCATCAATGAGATAATAACATCCATCTATATATTTATATGTTAAATTTATAAATGGAATACTAAAATATCAATGATAATTCGTATATTGGAAAAAAATATACATAGAGGCTTATTTGTAAAAGTAAATAGCAATTGAAATTTTCACATAAATTCATGACGGTCTTAAATATTGTTACAGTTTTGAGCGAATCAAATATTTCGCACGATATATAATTAATTATAATATATTATATAAATAACTATATAAAAATATAAATAATATATGTCTTATTAATAATATTAATATAATTATATTAATCTAGTATATTATATTAATTATATATATATATATATATATTAGTTATATATATATATAATAATATATATATATAGTATTATTGATAAGTTATATAGTATATGTATATACTATATATATGTATATATGTTATAGTATATTAGTTAGTATGTCAGTCTTAAAGAAGATGAGTTTATGATATTAATGATATATATGTATAGCGTTTATAGTATATAGTATTAAAGTATTAGTAGTGTATATGTGTCTTAGAATATATATAATATTAATATTATTATCTGATATACGCGGGAATATATATAGAATTCATAATATTCGCGTTTATTTCAATGACGAGCATTCACATTCGATTTTTAAAAAGACTATTCGGGTATTCGATCACCTTGTACACACGAGCACACATGGCGACTGGTAACATGGTGGCCTTTTTTTTTTTTTTTTTGTTTTTTTTTTTTTTTTGTTTTTTTTTAAGGAAAATTAAGCACTTTTGTGTTCAGTTGGATCAGAATTAAAGAGAAATTCGATTCTAAGTTTGACTCATTACCAACTTACGCGGTCGTGGCAGTATCTGTTTATCATTTTACTGTGCGCTTTCTGTAGCATTTATGATTTGTTGCCGTTTGTGATAGCACTTGGAACATATGAGTATAAGCAGCAGGATCGCGGATCAACTATTTTTGACATGTGTTGGCGGAAAAGCGTTCATTAAATTAGCGGCTAGTGTCTTCCCTTACGTCCGTTTCAGATTTTAGCACTAGTCTTATCATATTTAACTTTTTTCATGAATCGTGTCATTTTAGTTGACCAGGCGGTTGGCTTTTCGTCTCAAAAAAAATAAGAATATTATCGTTAACATTATGAAATTGCAAAAATACAGTCGGTTTTTAAAAATGCGTCAACTCGTTGCTGAGCTCGAAGTAGCACGAGTGCAGTAGTCGCTGTGCTTGATAGTGGCTCTAATTAGCTGAGTCCTGGTGGTGTTAGCTTATGAATCTAGTGTAATATATAATTTATAATTATTATCTTATATAATATTTGAGACAATAAATAATTATTCCTCAATGTAAGTATTATTATTTATAATATTGATATACAACAGATTTAAAAATAAAAACACTTTTAATACATCAATCCAAAGATATAACTTGTATGTACACCGCTTTAACTCAGCTAATATATGAACTATGATTTTAATAAATATTTAGTAAGTTGTACTGACATATTTATAAAAGATAATATAAAATACATAACACACCTGCTTACTATATATAATAACTCAAATGTTTTAAATATAAGATATCTCAATAGTATAAATAATATTTGTCGGGCGAGGTACAGAGTGAGAGTACGGATAATAATACTTATGATCGCAGTGATTCTCGACCTTACTCTCACTATAGGAGACAGGTGGTACATCAAGTCATGACAACTAAGTTCTATGGAATTTCCATAAAAGGCGATTCGTTTCATATTCTCTCCAAGTAATACAACATTACTCGCTTACATGTATTTATATTGTGTGAAAATACTATGTATTTCCTTTTATTTTACCTGCTTTTAGATAGTTTGTTTTCTATTACCTATCCAGTCTATTGTGTTTTTAACAGTCTGAAAATATATTTTTAAAAACTTTGATTTATTTGCTTAATTGTTTTTGTTAAATTTTTTTTGGATAATTTAAATAAATAATTTCTATTTATCATTATAATGAGTTCAATTAACGATTATCTAAAAATGTTGCTCATAATCGAGCTAGAGCTCCTTAAATCAGTAACACTTATATAAGAATCATTGGCTAGAGTTATAATGCGAAGTACATTTACTTTCAGCGAGCCCGCCCTCTACACCTACATAACAGTCCGATGATCTATTTCATCTATCCTTTATATCATAATTTAGGCCTATATATCTTAGTTGATCTATTGATTCCAAGTCCATATTTATTATACCTGTAAATTAATTGATCTAGCCTCACTAATGTTTTTTACAGAAAATACATGTTCAGATATTAGGTAATAAGTAATATTAATTCAGATCATTGCCTTTGGCACTCGTGCTGATCTTCTTTGATACTAGTGATCATATTCTTTGAATCTAGTGCTGATCTTTTTTTTGCATTAATGCTGATCTTCCTTGGCTCTTGTGATGATCTTCTTTGGCACTAGTGCTGATTTTTTTGGTGCTCCCTCCGGAGGTTACAATTGATTTTTAACTGAATTTACTCCTTTAGTTAGTGTGCAGTGGTCTTCCAATTCTGAGTACAGCTAATCGCGTATACCACAGACCGGGAGAGTGTGCAGCGATGGGAACTTGCGAGGTACCATAAAGAATGTGGTTCACTAGATTAGAATATATCTCTGTATAAAGGAGGGTAGGGTTGTTGTTGAGTATTTTTACTCGTGAGGTAATTGTCTAATATGTACATAGATAATAATAATAATAATAATATGAAATAAACTACGATAATATTTATAAATAAATAAACTTTTTGATAAATCTCCAGTGTAAGTACATTCAAAGAGGAATAATATTAAAATTTAATAGATGGTAATAATAATATATAATTGTTAATTTTATATTAATAAAACTTGAAAATATTAGTATTTTTAATAAAATATTATACATGTTATTAATATGATTTAAGCTCAGAGGAAGTAATATTATATAATTATTTGTTATTTTATATAACTATATATACTTGGCCTAAGATGATGTTATAATCATTAGCCAGTAAGTCATAGTAAACAAAATACGTGGTACTTAAGCTATTGTAATTAGTTTATAATATGAGGTATGATTGCTAGGGGCTTAGTCCTTACATGATTTATACTTGATTTATATTGCTTTAAGGTACGTAATGAAATAATATGTTTTTAAATATAAAATTTCATAAAATTTAGTATAAAATGTTTCATATTTCACACTTCTCAAATAAATATACAAACTTCTATAAAAATATACAAAGTCAAAGCTATACAAATATTAACATAAGTTATAATAAATAAAATTATTACCTTATAAATATATCATTATTATTAATGATTATTTATTATTAAGGATATAGTTTTAAAAATAACTATGATAATAATAATTTTAGTTATATTATTTTTATAGATTGAGAGTATTATATATATAATATTAGTTACTGATTTATTTAATATTCATAATAATACATTAATATAAATATATATTTGTATTTAATTAAATTATTATATACGAATTTTAATGTATTTATAGATTTTCTTGCTTAATTATAGGTTAGTATTGATGATTGTTGATATGTGTGTGTTGATGTGTTGTGTGTGTGTTTTGATTGTGTGATTATAATCTGTGATGCTATTTATAGTGTATAATAGTTAATGAGTGCGGTGGTGTGTGGAAGTCGTAGCGTATATAGATTATTTCGTAATAGGCGTACTCTGATGTGTCAAAAGAAATGTTATATAACGATCTCGACGGTTTTCTTGAGTGTGTATGTGAGAGAATGTACTGATAAACAATTTTTTGAGAAAATTAAAAATGAGTGTACGTTCGAATCTCAATGTAGAATCAATTTAGGTAATACAGAGTGTTAATAATGTCGAATGTAAATTCATAGTAGTCATGGATAAATGGGATTATCGAGAGGGTGAGGAAGAGTCCGTGTGGATTGTAACATGAAGTGTTTACTGCTATATGAGTGTGTGTAGTGGTAAAGCATTCTGAACCACGTAGCAAATCGTGTGTTCCCTTTATGTCGCAGAGAATCCTAAGATGGTCGCTTTTGTTTCGCTCTACAAATAGTTAAATTCATGCGTCTGTTTTATAATATGTTCTATTATTAGGTATATAATAAAATAGTTAATATGCTATATGTCATATTAAGTATGAGGTAATGTGATTAGTGTATAAGTGTTCATAATATATTATTAGAATTCCTTCAAATGTTGAAGTTAGGCAAACGCATAGGAGAGGATTTATATATATTTATTATTTAGTGTGATGGTGTGTAGTGTATAGTAGTATGATTAGTGTATATTAGTGTTATATATATATCTATAATTATAAATTATTTATAATAATATTAATAAATTAAACTAAATTATATATATAGTACAATAATGTAAGTAAATAACACTAAGTATATTAATAAAATAAATATAAAAATTTAATAATATAATTATAAAATAAATAAGCAATTATAATATAATAATTAATAAAATAAATTAATATAAAATATTATTTAAATATTAAACAATAAAAAAAAAAAAGTTTATTCAATAAACATAAAACAAAAATAATATATTAAATGTTTATAGAAGGTAATATTAGAATAGTTATATATATAAGCAGTATAATAGACAGAAAGGTAAAAACAGTAAAGCAGAAGTAAAGCCCAGTAAAGCAGATAAGTTTATATAAAGCAGTAAAATATAACAAGTTATATTAAAGCTAGTAAAACAATAATTAGTATGATACTGTATAATATAAAGCATATAAGTAAAGCAGTAAAACAATAATAAGTAACATACTATATCCCCCTATTTAATAGGTTGAGTTATAGGTAACTAACCTCTATTGATTTATTTAGATACTAGATATTTACTGCTATATTAAAGTATAATGTAAATGTAATAATATGAATTATGTTGAGTTAAAATACTCAGTATAATACATTAATGGAATAGTGATATAAAACTGCATGTCTAAACAACACTCGTAGTATGAAATAAGCAGTTAATTCAAGCACTGTACAAACCCAAAACTACCTCAGACAATGATCCTCTAGTCACCGACGTCATGCTGTACGCTCAACAGCGCTGTAACTCTATATTGATTTACTGATTGTTATCATTTGACCATGCATTTTAGACAGTATGACCTATCTACAAATCAGCCCCAAATTGTGGTGAATTTACAACCCTAAACCCATCTGTGAAGAGGAGGCTCTGCGGCGGCTAGATGTAGGGTTATCTGTGTAGTGTGAAGCAGAGTGCTCAGGTCTACTCTGAAGAAGAGTAGTTAGATCGAGTGGGCTCAAGAAGACGAGTTATAAGAAACATAGTATATGTATTAAAGCAGTATAAAATCATGAGTTATAATATAAAGCAGTGAGTAAAGTCAGTGTTTAATAATAATCATAAATATAAATGACATATTAATACTAATTATCCCCTCTTGGTGATAGGTTACACCTTTATTGATATACTGATTTACTACTTGCTTTAATATAGATGTAATGTATTTAAATGTTTTTAATATAAAAATTTACGTTCAAAGTTATATATCAGAATAAAATAAAAGTATATTTTAATATATTTACTCAGACACTCTTGTTTTTTTCTTCTCGCATACTATAAATATTTTAAAATTTATAAAATATATATAAAAAAGTATATTAATAAATAAGTATATAAATAATAAATAATTTAAATAAATTATTGAATAATATACAATATAAGTTTGGCAGATGAGATTATAGGTCTCATGATTATTATTACTTATGTATATATTTAATATTGCTAAATGTTTTTTATGAATATCATGAACTTGAATATGTGTTTTGTGATATAAAAAAAAATAGAAATAATACATGTACTCGACAATAAATCATAAGATGAATATTGATCTCCTGTTCTTTTATATTGATTAATTATTATATTATATTTTTCATTCGCGTCGTTGTCTGAGTGTATTGAGCTATATCTTATGTCTTGGGGTGTTTGATATGTATTATGTGATTATGATTCCTCCATCCGTTGCGGGGAGAGGTTGAGTGTCTTGCTAGTCATTTGCTTCCTTGATTGTGTGGCATGTCATATTTATTATGATTATTTACTAGATTAGTTAGACCAAAATCACGGATGCAATTAAAGTATAATATAAGTCTCTGTTATCGGAAATAATAGTATTTTTATTATTCAAATTATAATATATGAATGGAGATGATCTGACAATGATTAGACTTATCTCCATCAATGAGATTGTGAATATAGAATAAATTTCTACGGAGTGAACATAATCTAACAATTATGAAAAATGCTTTGAGCGTGTGAGTGTATAAGTGTATTATGGGTCTAGTGTTATAATGCTCTTAATATGTAGCTAGTAGTTGTAAGTGCTGATTATTAGTGTTATATTAAAATAAATTAACTACTTCATAATAAGTATCTATATAGTATATATAAAATAGCAATAGTAAATATATAATATATTATTATGTATATATAATATATAATAACACAAAACATTTAGTAGATAATATATTCTTATATACTCATATATATACTACTATTATATTATATTATACTAAAACATCACCCATATTATAATATATATAATAGGGCTATTCTATGAGCTCAGGTTATTTTATGAGTATACTCATTCATAGTTTGATTAATTAGGGCTTGAAAAAAGTTGACAAAAAAAAAATTTCAGATTAAAAGAGAATAAAAATAAGGTAAATTTAAATTCTTTATGTGAAATATGTGTTAATGAAACATTAAACTCAGGTGTCATGGTACTGAGATGAATTTTAGAAAATTCTTTGTAACACAAGAAAGAGTATTTAGGCTAAAATTGCAGAGTTTGTCATCATATACTATATTGGCACTCATTTAGTAGTATATCACTTACACTATTATATATATATAGGCACTCATATAATCTATATATAATATAGGTGATACACTTACATCCTATGGCCATATACTCGTAATATATAGACATTTATCAATATATAATATAGATAACTCATTTTAAATTAACATCAAAAAAACATTCCAAATTAACCTCAAAAACACTTCTTAACCTCAAAGCCATTCTAAATTAGCCACGACGTCAAAAAATTGACCCATGGTAATATGAGCAAGATGATAATTCCTGTAATATATAATATATAATATTTATTCATGTTAGTATAATATATATATAATACAATATAGTATATATATAGTTATAAATATAAAGTATATATAAATTCATATAAATAATATATATATAGGTGAATACTATAATGTATATTATATACTATATACTATACTAATTATATATATAATATATATAGTGATATATATATATATATATATATATATATAAATATAGTAGACAATATATAATATATAATATAATATATATATATAAATTAACCGTTAGTAGCGTATCAAATAATATATATATATTATATATGATAATCTTCATCTATAATATAAGGATCGACCAATGTATATA
The DNA here is from genome assembly GCA_015478945.1 of Trachelipus rathkii. NCBI lineage: Eukaryota > Metazoa > Arthropoda > Malacostraca > Isopoda > Trachelipodidae > Trachelipus > Trachelipus rathkii. The sequence goes on along the minus strand of JABUQX010092339.1, from coordinate 38,436 downwards.
AGTATATTATATTAGTAGCTAAGTATATATATAGTGTTATATATATATATATATTATATGTACTATGTGTATATATATATAATATATTATATATATATATATATTATATATATATATATATATTATATATAATATATATTAATATATAGATATATATATATTATATATATATATATATAAGTTATATATATATATAATATGTATATATATTAACATATATATATATATATTCGATATATTAAAAGTTATATATAAGTGTGAGATATATATATATAGTTATTATATAAATATGTATAATAAGTTATCTATAGTATGAATGATGTTCTTATATAAGTATATATGTTAATAGTTGATGTGTAGTGTGTGATGTAGTGTGTGTAGATGTGTGTTAATAATCTGATGTTTATAGTATGATCGATGTGTTATATATAATAGTAAATCCTTATATATTAGTATTGTGTGTAAGTAACATTCTGTGTAAGTATCAGTGGGCGAGATATTAGGGTAGGGACCGTGTATGGTAGCTCATACCCAATATTTTTTAGGTTTTAAAATATTGAAATTAAAATTGTACCAAGTATACTATTATTTAAAATTTTATATAAAAGTTTAAAAAAGAAGCTATTTTTGCATCATAAATTAAATGAAAAACAACCACAATAAGTAATAGCTATTGATAAATAATTGAATTCTATATTGAGACTTTCTCGTGTAGAACAATTGAAAGTAAAATTTCTATTGACCGTCGGACGAATGATACGTCTATTTGTTAGCTAATCGAGCGTGAGTTTGAAGTGTGAGCGGGGTGCTAGTCTTGTGCCTCGTCCTGTTGATGTTAATTGCGAAAAATATATTGAAAACCTTCGTTCTCTTCCTCGCGTGTAGATATTATAGTGTTATGTCGTGAATGTGCTCGCGGCTGTGTTGCGAAGTATTTATTTGTTTGAAAGAGTTTATGATTGCCATATATACGGGATTCGAGTGGTTACTCATTGTTTACCTGTAGATTGAGAATATACACTCATATAGTTTATAACTTATACATCCTATATATTGGTATCTAGCTCTATATATACCTAAAATAAAATTGAAAGTGAACTGCTCTCTCTCTGATGAGATGTTCTAATATTCAAAGAAAAAACGCTTTTTATAGGAAATAGCTTAATCTCTTAAAACACGCCACTAGTGGCGTTGTGAGGTACATATTATGTGTGAAACAAAAATGATGATAGGAGCTAATAGGATGTAATTGATTCAATTGGGAATATGTGATTAGTGTCTAATAAATTAGTGTAGGTGTAAGCGTAGTTGGTTAATTAGAATGGTTAGGAAACAAGCTGTTTTCGATACTAATAGAATAGCGTACTCGTGATCGTATTAGATTATTATAAAATATCGTTTTCAATGGTGTTTGCGTTAGCCTAGGTGTTAATATGAGTGTATATATTTTAGGAGTATATTATATAGTTGTTATATATAAATATTATAATATAGGTGATGTTTATAGAGATTATATATAGTGAGTTAGTTAGTTATATATAATATAGTATAGTATTAGGTATATATATAGATATATATATAATACTCTGGCCTACACGCAAGTGTGTTAATTCTTTGCTAGGACGCCACTGATATTGGTATTAATATACTCCCGGGTCTATAATAAGTTATCAAAGGCCGAATTAATATATTATCTATATGGTCATAAACTAAAGGTTAAGATATATCAAAAAAGTGAGCTATTAGCCCGATAAAGGTAAGGAAAAAATTTACACTTGGGCATAAAATATATATTGACTCCATTAGGTATTATTACTTGATCAAGGGTGTAGTAATATTGTGTTAGTGCTGCTAACGTACGCTACATGTATGTAGATTGTAATCGATCAATATCCAAAAATTACGGCTAAAGCCCGTAAAGGAAGGACATATATAGAAAATTACTCAGTGGGCATAATAATAAATGGGTATACCCATATGGAGTGAAGATGCCATAAGGTAGTGATATGGTGGAGTATAATATATCTAAATGGTCAAACACTGGAGTATAATAAACATCATAAAAGGGCTAGCCCCTAAAGGGTGGCCAACAAATAAAAAATTACCGTGGGGCAAAAAATTTCTTAGACCCTAATGTGGAATAATAAATGCATAAGTTTTATAGGTCGAAAAAATTAGTAGGGGTGATACTCAGTTATTACATAAACGGTATTGCTCATGTCGAAACCGTTTGGCGCAACCCATTCTTATCAGAAGGGTTGAATAAAACATCTAATAATTGTGAACAAATAAAAATATAATTTAAGGGGTAGTGCCTCAAATAAATAGGGGGCAAAAAATACCCCCTATTGAGAAGACCATAAGGGTATTGTGAGTATTATTATCGAAATAAATGAGTCATAGCTACCCAAAAAGGTAATAAGGTTCACATAATAATATATGGATTTACTAATTACAGTGACCTATAGGTAAAAATTGGGCTCAAATAAAAGTAGTCCAGGGGCAGGTAAAATAATTATTGTAGCGTTATTAATTAATCTATTAATACATACATATATTTATGTCATATATGACACCTGATTAACTACTCCTCTGTTATATATAGGTTACTGATTATATATAATCCGACACTCGGTCTCTCAGTACTTCTCTGCTGCTGTTATGCTTGAACTGCATAAGTTATATAATATTTTTTATGAGTTAGCACTAGGTGAAGAACTTTTCTCTATATCTTAAAGAATTATTATAAATAATTGAGAAGATACACTCAAAAGACTTAATAAATTACGAGTAAACAGCGTAATACAATTAGTAGTGATAATTATATATATTATCTATATATATCCGTTTACTATTTTTACACTTATTAGGCAGATGAGTATCAAACTGCACTGAACGTAAATAGCTAAAATATGAAGTGGGTGCCCTTCGGCCCAAAACATGATCTCGTACTATTATGATCGAGTGTTATGTGGAACTCTGTGCCTAGACTAATTCAGTCGTATTTTAGCTTAGTAGTAATATTAGTATTAAACATGTAATCTGGATAATTACTAAATATAATCTTTCCCATCTTAATTTGGACTACTAAGCTTTTTGTAATTCCTATCCCCATAAACCTGAGGGAAGATCCGAAGTTATGTGTAGCTGAAACTATATAATAAGATACCATAAATTTCGTATGTACCTGTCTATTATCCTTAGTATTATACAAGAAGGTTAGGGCACCACTCCGGATGGCAAATTATAGGTGCGGATTTAGTGCTCCGCCACGCTTCTACCTCCTCTCCGCACCGTGATACGTAAGACGGTGAGATGTCCAGCCGTCCGCAGGACCTCCGCTCACTCTTTTCCAGACATAATACCACAACCTGCGCGCTATATCACAGAGGCTCCGCAAAAAAATCGGTCTCGACCTCGCCGGATTCCTTTCGTCCGTTCACAATACATCTGTCCAGTGTTAAATAATGCGCAACATCCTACCAACGAAGGTAGCTTTCTCTGTTAATTTTGGACTGTGAGCCATAATGAAGTATGTTCTTGCAATGATTCATTCTCTTTAGGCACACATATAGAAAAATTATATATTCTTATAATGTATCATACATGAAAAACATATGAGAAAACTGGAGTTCTCATGCATTAATATATATCTCAAAACTAATCAACATTTCTCTTCTGCTCCTCATGGTCTTTTCTTCAAACAGTGAGCAGAACAAAAAATCTCCCTTATCTTCATCTCCTTCTCAAAAAGATTAAACTGAAATGCTCTAATTTTCTAGAATAGCAGTATATAAGGTAGAGTTCTAGTACTCCAGAGTCTCTCTGGCTCCTCTCAACTTCAATTACTCCTCCACCTTCACAGACTTAATCTTTTATCTCTAGATGTAATCTCACTTTCTAGCCGAGGCAATCAGTAAGAGACAGTGAAGTAATACGTATATGTGTATTTGTATCTATTTTTTGCTGCATACACTTTCGACGAATATTTAATCGTACCCATCGTTACTTCATATCACGTGCGAAACTCGGAAGAGTGTACCTATTTGGTTGTAGAGCTGCAGTGTCCTTAGGTGTTTGATGACATTGCGCTACCATATAGTCCTCTCTCTCTCTCGCGAGTACAGTCACCATTCGCTAATGTTTTCAGAGGTTTTCTCATCGAACTGCGTTCATGCACTCCCTTCTGTACATATTAACTTTTAGATCAATATTCCTGTCCGAGCCCATAAGTGAAGGTCTCTATTCGATATCACATAGGAGCGTGTAGGAGAATCCATGATGACCATCACCTCTGCAGCATTGTGAGCTGCCACATATTCATCACTTCACCAAAACTCTCATACTACGGCAATCAGCTCTACTTCTTTGATAACATGGAAAAAAGGGAATCGAAGACTGCCACCTTCTTAACGTACCAAAAAAATATATACCTTAACCTATAACATACCTTAAATTGTAAACTTTTAATATATATATATAGGTGATATATTACTAAATTTCTAGAATTTCATTCTATAGAATGAACCACTTAATACTATACGCATCACGCATTAATTTATAGTGCTACTGTAATCACAATTATAATCGCGTACTATTGATATACCTAATATATATTATGTCATCTCGCCTCATAAAATCTTAATTGAGTAAGCGGCTTATAGCATAATACGCGATAACTTTTACGTCTCTACTATATTGTCACACTGTAATACCGATTACTGTAAGTACTTGTAGGACTATCTGAGATACTGTGTATAAGTTAATATGGTTTCTAATAGGTCCTTCTCCAACTATCTACTTACACCTGTTATAAATTTATACCTCATTCTCCATAAACATATGATAGCTAATCCAGATATCTACACTTGTGGTAGCCTTCTGATTGTATTACTATCCTCACTCAGTGAGGTAAGACTATTAGTGTGAGAAGTTCAAATATTCTTGCTAAAATGTCAGAGATGGCCACTTCATTCTCTTCGAAGGGAATTATAACATCACGTTGCATCAAGTTATTAATATCTTTACGTTTCATATACCTCCCTAATATACCGTATCTTAGCTCACTTATGACACCGATTCTGTACGGAGATTACCTCATGAATCTACTTATTATTTACTGTGCCATTTGCAAACAGTAGTATTGTTATATTTAATATTTATAATAATATAAACATTTGCTTAATAATAATGTCTACTATTTATTATTTTTATTACTTAACATTCCTCTTTGCTTAAAAGATGCTGCACTTTTCTCTTATATGGTCGAGGATAAGGGTATATAATATATTCCCACGCCTTATATCATACACATTATACTATTGGTCTGACCCTATTCTCTCGAAATTATCTAGTCACCTCTGCTATGCATTGTTATAAAGCATCATTCCTGTCTGATTCTGATAGATATACCTAATTACTCTGTGAGTTGAATTTACTCGTGTGAGTATACTGACTGCTCTACGTAAAATATACATGGTAAGTTGTGAGTGTATGTGTGATTTGGGCTTTTACTCACAGAATTCGATATTTAGAGTATTGCTACTAGTTTTTACCTCTAACTATCGTAACCTCATGCTCCAATGCCACTTCCCCTTTCCATGTGCATACAATTAAAATTTTTTTTTATTTTAAATACTTACCTTTTTCATTAAGAAGCCAGCTCAATAGATCATTGGTAATTTTCTCATAAAACATCAAATTTTTAAAATCCATTTTCTCGGCTAGCTTCCTACTACAACTCGTAAGAAGGTCAAACTATTAACAGGAGATGAGTTGCATCTATAGTAAGGTATCGTCTTGCGCAAAGTGTTCTTCTTAATTGTGAGAGAGAGAGCGATAATTAACTGACAATGAGTAATCGTCCAACAGAGTATGACAAAACAATAATGAAACCCGGCGCTCTTCTTATTCTGAGCTGTTTCTCATCAGATTTACCTGCTGTGTTACTGCTCCTAAATATGACATTGTACGCTCACACTTCCACATTACATAATCTGCTTTTAATTTTATAAATACCATGGTCATACAAGTAACTTCCTTACAAGAGTTTATACCGGTCTTAATTGGTACCTACTATTCATTTTTTCGAGTGAATAGAAAATGTGCGGCATAACAAAAATGAGCAGGCTTGGTGAGACTAGCTAGTGTTATAGAGGTTGGGATCGCACGTCGAATACACTTAAGTGCCGACTTTTTTAAATATATGCCTGCCGACTCTCACGGCAACCTCCGCTAGTCTCCGCAGCCTGTTTGAGTAGCTCGGTTTCCTCCTTCCCGGAGACCCGACGCGGAAACGTCGGCTAACGGACACTCGCGGACGGTTAAGCTCGAACTAAAAGTAACGCGTTGACAAAGGCCCTCCACCTTATCACTGAAATAATTTTTTGATTAAGTGTATATGTATGGAAAGATATATGATTGAGTTATTTGAGATGTTATTATATTGGTTGAAAGAGTCGTCGATGTCATGAAGTGAACTGAATTGGTTGAATAAAGATAACAATAATAAGGTTAGCTAATTTATTTTAGAAGTGGTATAGAGAAGTATTAGTGAATAATTCAAATATTTTTACATTGAAAAAATATGATATGAGATAAAATGAGAGTGAAGATAAAAATATAAAAATTATGTAATTTAGATTTTACGCCGATTATTATTAGTCAAATACAGGCTAGTAAAGTCCATAGGATATATTATTGTAAGCATCTGTGGCAGGTGTTTATATTGATATATTGTAGTGTAGGTTTGTATATAATTTGTAAATTCATAAAATTAAGTTATGTATGATATAAGTATTATTAATGAAGTTGATGTAATAGTGAAATATAAACTGAGGGTGAAAAAGTATGATATATCATTGGTTTAATATTTCATTAATTGTGAAGTTATTAGAGTTGACATAAGAGATATATATATGTATATATATGTCTCCTTGGATATTTATAATTTGTGCTATATTAATCAACTGAACATGGAATATAAACTATTATACACCTGAACCGGATATAATAGTGTATAATTCACCTATCTCATACAAATGATGTAATAAATTACCCTCATATGATATATTATCGTAATTACTGCTAATGGGAGTGATATTGTGAGATAGTAAGGTATGCTACCATAAAATATACATACTTCAAATATCAACCTGATAGGACTACATAGTCGAGTATTCTATTCTGACTTCGCGAGGTATAGCCGTATGGTCACTTGTTCTCTCTATTCTCAACAACACAAACTTCTATCGAAGAGAGAAAATAACGAAAATTTCGTCATCGTCAGCCCGCAATAAACAGATATGAGCCCACAGGGAAATAGCTATCGTAGTGTGTGTCTCTATATAACCACTATTACCCTCTGCTTCAAAGTAGAAGGTATCAATATGTAGGAACTGGATAGTAATATTTCCACAACATTAAATGCTTATTGAGAGCGTAGAAAAAACGTATACTAATCACATTCCTAGCATTCGCTCACACGAAAGTATGATAACCGTAGAACATCTGATTTTATTGCATGTAACTAATGCATAGTGTATGAGACAAATAACTATGTATGAATGTATGTCATCACTGTCTCTATTTTTATATAAGGTCAGTAAAGCGTCTGCAAAGCGTCTGTTTGGGTGTAAACCGTCAGCGAAAATTCGTTTATTAACTGTTAAGTTGACTAACCTCTACGTTTAAGAGAGATTTGGTCTAGACGGAAGACTGCTTTGCGAGTCTGCTCGAAGCCGCTGCCGATTCACTTACCTCAATATTCAGATGAGCAAATATCACACGGGGCAATAGAATCTCAAAATCTTCAAATAGATCTCAAACAAGAGCCTATGACACTTGCAACGAGGACCATGAGGCTGGCGCGTGCAGTGGTAGGCCTTTAAACTAAGTGGCTCTGTGGCAATGGGTCAAGCTGCAGAAATTATAATACCATAAGAAGATCCAGTTTCCAATATTCTGACTCAACCAAATCAGTCTGGGGATGATGTAGTCTAGATCCATTTCAATCGAATGGAAAGTCAACCTCTTTTTGTTGAAGTGGCTATCGTGGGTTCGGATGACCACATTTTTAATTGTCTGGTTGACAATGGAGCGCGTGTCACTTTGGCCAACTCTGCGGTAGTGTGTGTGCATGTTCTTCGCAATAGATAAAGCATGTAAGTAAAAGTCAGAGAGATCGAAATTTAAATATTTTAAATTACATAATTGTTTTTTTAATTTGTTGTCAATAAATCTTATTACACCATTCATAAATTTTAGGCTATTATAGAGTTTGTGATAGCTTGGTGGGTTCGTGTGGCGAAGGATTTTGGATCGATCTCTAAATTTAAATCCTTACCAGCTGAATTTTTAGAAAATGCCTTGATATTAGTGGTACCTCTCTTAAGAACCAATAATCTTCTCTGATATGTCTAATTATCAGTTGCTTTGTCGTGAGGGGATAGCTTTCGCGTGGTCGCTTCTGATGCCTTTAAAACCCTTGGAGAGTCAGAGGTTGGTATAAAAGAAAATGCGGAAATGGGTGAAAATCAGTGAAGGTTTATTTCAATAAATCTTACCAGTTATACTGATTCCCAGAATACCTTTATACTGGGAGGAACAAGTGAAGGAAATCTGGAGGTTCTCCCAGGTATTGTTTCGCAGAATGAGTGACCAGTGGTGGCTGCTTGCAATCACGGGGAACACTCGAGGTTTGTACCGAAAGAGTACGCTGTGGGCAAGGCATTTTCAGTTTTCTCTCCCGCAGATTTAGTAGTTAACCATAATAATCGGTACCTGCTGAGGAATTTATCTCTCCTAAGTGAAATCTCAGGTGATATATAATTATTATACAAATATATGAGACATATTCGATGGAGGAGTTTCAGTGGGTTATACGGTCATATGTCACACATGTGTGTATTGCTACGACACTCGATGAGAATCCTAAAAACTCGCGATGTGAGGAATTTTTTTGTCAGAAATCATAATTGATTCTGTGCTTAGTTACAGGAGCATTGCGATGGAGGTTGGCTAAAAAATGTGCGAAATAACACCACAAGATCGATATGCAATATACAAGAGGAGAAATCGACTCTCTCAGCTTAATTCCCAATGTCCCATTATAACTGATTGAGTGCCAGGGTTCATTCAATTGTCTTTGTCTCCAGACACATACAAGTTAAGAAGAATCTCGCTTATTTCGCGACATTTTATATCTCTCTAATGCAGGGCATGCCTCGGTGAGCGCGGATATTTATTGGTCAAGAATTTAATTAGGATATTGTCTCTAGAGAATAAGAATATACTACAGGAGTAAGATGAGACTCAGATAGACTCGCAAACTTTTACAAGTCCTACTCAACCCGCCTCAAGCGAATACGCGTGTGTGTGAAATGCACACTCTACTCATAAGAGATTATTCATACTTATATAAAAAAAAGATAGATGTAATTACTGTCTAACAAAAAAGATTTTAATGTAAACATCTATCAGACTCAAAGTTAATAAAAACATCGATTATTTTGTTTCATGAGTTGGACACTAGATCGACCTTCAACATGGTTCCTTGATTGAGTTTGGTTCCTAAGATGAGCACCGGAGTCTTCTTTAAGCTCTTCTCTCCTCTTTTATTCCACTCCACTCCACTCCGGTATTGTAGTAGATGGTGCTGAAGAGAAATAAAATAATCCCTATCTTAACAACTATTCTTCTTATCCACCTTTGTATGTTAAGGTCTACTGATATTTTAACCATAATTCAAAAACTTCAAAAGCTGTATCTTTCACAAAAATCGTTAATGTCTTTGGTACTTCTTGTAATCTTTTGGTACATTTTAATTCTCAATATTACATATCTTAATCCTTTCTGGGTACATTAAAACCTTATTCATAAACTTTTCAGATCTTAAATCATTTTTTACCTACTCGTGTACTCCATTACTCGTACACAGTTCTATCTTTTAAAATTCTTTATTAAATCTTGACAATAAATATCCGCTCAACATCCGCAGGGCAAAGCGCGAATGCGGATCTTTAATGATGTGCGGATGCAGATGTTACCTGCATCACTAGTACAGGTACATGAATGGGTCGATCTTTGGTCAACTCTGTGGTGTTTGACATTTTTAGCCAACCTCACATCGTCATCTCCTGTACTAAGCACAGAATAATATATCTGCAGGAAACTAATGAGTTTGGTTCTCTGCGAGGCATCCAGTGGAATATCCGAAAACTGAACCCCCTCGAATATTCTCTTGTCTAATATATATCATCACCTGGTTCACTGGAGATAAATTCCTCAGCGGCCATATGGTTAACTACTAAATCTGCGGGAGAGAAAACTGAAAATGCCTTGCCCACAGCGTACTCTTTCGGTACAAACCTCGAGTGTTCCCCGTGATTGCAAGCAGCCACCACTGGTCACTCATTCTGCGAAACAATATCGAAATACCTGCCAGAGTAAACCTCTCAAGGATTTCCTTCATCATTGGTTATACCTCCCAGTATATAAAGGTATTCTGCGGTAAAATATCAGATATAACTATGTATAAAGATATATTTAGAAATAGTAATCACTTCACTTGAATTTAATATTCACCCCATTTCTCCTAGGTAGGTGGGGTATCACCTACCCTCTATAAATTTTTTATTATTATCCTTATATTTATAATTTTTTATATTTTTTTATAATATTATTGTTATATTATTAAACCCCCACCAAATAACCTACTGACACTCCAAATGGTTTTAAATGCATACAGAAGCGTAACCACTAGCGAAATAAGTACCTACATTCTCCCATACGATGTAACAAATATACCTCTTGTACGTGTTTTCCTATATAAGATTATTTGGTTCTATAAATATTTATAGTTCTCCTCGAGTAGTCTTCACTAAGGCATTTTCTAAAAATTCAGCTGGTACTACATAGAATTCATCGGAAATGATTTGGAAACCACTACAAAAGCGCAACCTAGTTTAATCATTTTAGTCATCTTAATGACATTGTGACCAATACCACTAATGATACTTATAGGTGCAGAAGAAAATATATAATTCCACATCAGTAAGAATATCCACTACCGCAGAGTTGGCCAAAGTGACACGCGCTCCATTGTCAACCAGACAATTAAAAATGTGGTCATCCGAACCCACGATAGCCACTTCAACAAAAAGAGGTTGACTTTCCATTCGATTGAAATGGATCTAGACTACATCATCCCCAGACTGATTTGGTTGAGTCAGAATATTGGAAACTGGATCTTCTTATGGTATTATAATTTCTGCAGCTTGACCCATTGCCACAGAGCCACTTAGTTTAAAGGCCTACCACTGCACGCGCCAGCCTCATGGTCCTCGTTGCAAGTGTCATAGGCTCTTGTTTGAGATCTATTTTGTTGATTTTCTAATTGAGGTAAGTGAAGCTCATGCTGAGACTGCAAAGAAGTCTTCCGTCTAGGACAATCTTTGCCAAGATGATTGCAAGAACAGCATGGACAAACAGGAGAGAAGGCACTTGTATCTTTCATCTTCCTTAAAACTGGGCAGTGCTCTCTCTGATGTCTTTTCTGCTTACAGAAAATGCAGATGTTCTGGTACTCGTAGCAATTTGAAATGTGATTAGTTTTCCCATAGAAGTGGGAAAATCTACCAAGTTCCTCAGAACCTTAAGAGGTTTGTGGTTTGCGCCTAGAATTTCCTGGCTTTCTGTTTTGCTTTTTAGGAGAATTATTTTCTCTCCTAGGTTGTGATTGCGGTCGCTCCTTAGATTGTTTCTTCGGTGATGAGTTGTATTTTGGAGCATACCTCTTCACAATATCACTCCATGCAGTATTACGATCCTGGGATTTCACCTGTGAGATGGTGATCACTTCAGGTTCAGGGTCAGTTATTCCATGTTCAGTTTTGAAATACAAATTAAATATCCAAGGAGACGATATCACGAGAAGTGACGGCTATTTTTGTCCGCTACTGACATTAATTAATATACTTCTTAACATTAAACTGTGCCTGGCTAATTGCAAATCCTCACATAGTCACAGTTGACTTCAGGAAGTTAATCTAGCAAGTAACGTGACTAATAGTTAATTATTAGATTTATTTACGACCATATGATTCTCCTCTTTTACACCACTCTTTATATTGTTTATATATATTCAATATAACAATCCTGCCACATAGAAGTCGTCAAATCCTGGTCTTACGCCTGTTGCAAATCCTGTTATAAATAATAGAAATCATGTTGTATGAAATTTTTTAGTCCTCTATTTCACTCTATTCCTCTCCACTCTCATTATTACAATCACATGTAAATAACAAAATTTGATTCACACATTCCCTACTACTTCTAACTGCAACCCTCGTCCTCGCTCTCCACCAATCGTCCTTCAGTCATCCGACGTACTCTTTCTAACCAAAAATAACATTCCATTGTAAATAACATCCATATGATATCTTTCCAAATTTTACAAGACCCACTCAAATAAATGATTTAATACCTTGGGAGGCGGTGGCAAGTATCATCACCTCGTTTAAGCGCTTTTCGTCTAATAGGTGGGAGAAAGACTACTACACCAATGCTCGGGCTTTATATATTTCTAAATAAATGATTATGTCTCGTACTACCCTCTTAATCACTCTATTCCTCCAATAAGTTATGCTATATAAGCACTTTCTTTAGCCTCAATAAGACCGATAAAACTCTTGTCTAGTAGAGAGCAGGATAATATATACAGTTTGATGGATATATGGCAGTTACTCATGATAGTCCTCAAATAATGGTATACATTAGCCGTAGAAGGTTAATCACTATTATGGATACAGAGCTCTCTCAGAATAAAGAAAGAGGCGGGCAGTTTTGGTACAGTCTCTTGTTTGGCTAATATATATTCATTAGATCAGTTAACTCCACTATACATTGAGTAAGGTGAGGATCCAAATACAATTTCTAACCATTAGTGATGATAGTTTCGATTTTTCTACGAGAGGATTTAAAAAAAATATAAATTTTGCTTATTTAAAAAAAAAAGAAAAGTGCGAATCGTGTCTCAGGGCCGAAGAAAATTTAGTGGGTTACATACAGCTATACTCAGTGAGTAACCCAATCTTATGCATTGTTCATTATATGGAAAACGCGTAGTCTATATCATACACAATAAATTATTCCACAGAAGTTTTTTTCCTAGAGAAGATTCGTGTTCGTCAATGGCATCATAGAGGATGAGGGCATCGAAGAGTATGCTGGGTTTCCAGAGAAGATTCCTCAGCAGAGAGCGACAAAGGTCCACAAGGCTACCCTGTTTTCGAGCAGTCTCTCAGCCTCATTTCAGCGCCGGTGAGTAAAAATCTCACTTGTCAACAGAAAGAATGAGAACTACGTTAATGATGCACTTAACATAGTGGCCGAGACCTCGTGTGAAGTTAGTCCTAGTATTTCGTATGAGAAGGGTCATATAGATCCTCAGAAGTATAATCTAGTTCAATACTTGAGTAGCAAGCATAGAACTGACCCTTCGTCCATAGAGAAAGCAACATCTCTCTTTAAAGGGATGTTTAAAGGAAGTTCAATGGATGTTCTAATCCTGGTTTTGCAAATGGCCAGTAATAAGGATTCTTGATTAGAGTTATCTCCGACATAGTACTCGGCTTTGTGTGTCAGTTAAACAGATATTCAGTAAATTTGTGCGATCCATAAGCTTTTGAATTACTCGAAGATAATTTTGGTTCTCTAGGTTGGCACTGTTGATTGCAGTATCCTCATCTCATATGGGATATAGAGATTAAGAGAGACTTGACTCACACATATTTAAATTTGCCCACTTCACACCGGTCGTTACCCAGTGCATCGAGGGAAGGGACAAGAGTCAAGCATAGGTTCCCAGTGTGTAGATACGTATCAGCTACATACAGTTTTGTGATGGAATTCTCTTATCTCATCCTTGGATAGTAGTTAGATTGAGGAGAACCTGACCATCTATACTTACACGAGCCATAAGTCCAGCTTCGATTTCGAGAGATCAAGGGCTCTATTTATAGAGACGTAAAGAATTACTTGCCATCAGCGCTCCAAGATTTTGAGGCCGAGATGACCAATACTAGGATCAATACGCGATGACAAGTGTTTCAGGGTTTAATATGCGGTTGCGTATATAGTTAAGTGGTCATATCTAGAATGAATTCCTAGAACATCTTGACCTGTTAAATCTGTTCAGGAAGAGGCTGAACCATTTAAGGTATAGTTCGAGGGAGAAGGTGGCCAGGTCTTCGATTCCCCTTTTTTCTTAAAAAGACTGCATAGAAGGTTTTGAGTAGTGTATAAATAGGAAGCCATGTCGAGTACCCACATCCATGAATCATTACTCAATATTCTAGTTGATTTAAGTGTGCCGTTTTCTCAAGAAAATGCAGCCTGTGATGTACCGGCAGATAGATATTATAGGCGCGCTAATTGTCACAACAATGAGAGAGACAAAAATTGACCGTCGCTTGGATAGAAGTAACGGATGTCACATTAAATCCGAGAGCAAAATAGTAATAACACTTAGAACTCTACCCTGCGGAATTACTTCATCCCAGAGTAAGTGGTGCGTGAGGCCAGAAATAGAAGAGCACCGCGCCTGGAAATGAATCTATGTAAGCAAAGGCAATCCTATATTGGAAAAGGGAGGGACGTTGTCCACGGAAACCGAGCGAGTGAAGGTTTAAGGAGAACTCCAGTTTTCCATGTTGTGTCTCATAAAGACTTTTTCAATCCAAAAAGCACTGCAAGAACCAATGCCACCAAGGCGAGAAAGCTTCCCGGGATTTATGGTTGCCAGTTTTAAACAAGGATATCCTCCTGCGGCTCGAACGATTTTTGCCGGAACCTAAGGCTGGAAGTGTTGGAAAAAGCTTGGCGTACTCTCTCAGAACAGGATAAGTGAGAAGGTCGTGCCCCATGAAACCATTTTCTCCATTAAATTTTACTTAGTGAATGAACAATTGTCAGTGCGACTAATTGGGGTCTTTGGTTTCGCCAACTTTACGGAATTCTTCCCCCAGATTGGAGCTGTCATAGAGGATTACAAAATGCTGTAGTTCCACAAGAGTATAGATGGGCAAGATTTGAGGTTCCAGATTCTTGTGTTAACATATCCAGCGTGAAAACGCTGCCAGGCCTAGGGGTTACGGGTTGAATATGACTGAGTATAATGGTTACGGAATCAGTGTTTGGCCAGGGCACCCTCTTGTCATTCGTCAGTGGCTCAGTGTGATACTCTGCAAGTGTAGAAAAGGCGGTTATTAGATATATTCCCCCATTCGGCTCGTGATAAAAGGTTGGCATTGCAGGTGTTCTGTCTCTCAAATATTTATGGTAGAAATTTCTTTAAGATATGAAAGAAAGATGCAGTCTCAGTTTGCTAGAGCAAAAATATTAACTTAATTGCGTCAGCACAGACAGTAGCGGAGACACGTGTCGGTTAATAAGTCAGACCTTTATACAGGAGCTGAGGTAGTAACGTCAGCGCGTTTACCATAAGTGTGGCCTCTCCAATGCTGATATACCTATATCATCACCTCAATAATTTTACCCTGACCCCTGACCTTTTTTATAATAGAACTCCAAATTATTACCTGCTCCTTGAATCCTTATTTGGGCTCATATTTTACCTTTTATATGAGGGATAACTTTACCTTTATTATCGTGACCAAACCCTTTGTCAATTCCAAATTGGGTATTATAATTTTGTACCCCTCCTAATTTTTTAGATACCCCACCTAATAATAATATTTTTTTGTCTTTTACCTAAATAAATTTTATTATTTGCACCCTTCGAAGAAGAGTGTATGCGCCATACGAGTTGCAGTACTAAGACATAACACGTGTAACGTATCCCCACCCTAATATTTTTATCGAATAACCCCTTGTCTTCCATGGTCAATTTTTGACCCACTAGGAATTTGTATGGCCAACCCTTTAGGGGCTTATAAGGCACCTTTTTTGATAGTCTTTCTCATTGTTTTGACCATAGATTAAATATATTCCACCAACCCTTTGGGTACTATACACTATGTGGTCATTGTTTTGCCCACTCTCAGAGTCAAATTTACTTGTCTCTATTCTCATTTTACAGAGGGCTTAGCTGTACTTTTTTGAATTTCATCACATCTACACACGTGCGCGTGCGCACACACAATACACACACCTCTGACATGATTACCATGGAGTACAATTTACTTGTCCCACAGGTTAGAGTTATGTTATCCCTTCCTTCTAATCGCGCATAGTCTCCTTTTTTCTCTCTCGATATTTCAATTTATACCCTCTCGTTTGAACCATGATATTTCTCGGCCTTTGTACCTTGCCAGGATACCATACCTGGCCCTAAGCTCGTAATACATCCTGAACCTAAATTACTACACCTAACCTAAGCACTTACTCCTTAATCGACTAACCTTACACGCTTACACCTAGGCCTACACCTACACTGCCATACACACAGCCTTCCCACCTAGAGAGCGGCTACATCACCTACTACTCACCCGCTTACTATATACCCTCTCTAGAACTCCCGTACGAGACAACGTGTACCTACACCCTGCAAACCTAGACCTCCACTTCATTGTGCTCCTTTATGAGCTTCATCTCATTCGATTGATACTTGTATAGCCTAGCCCATTGTGGTAGAGAAATCTATAGCAATATACCATTTGTAGAGTCATAGATAGGGGAGTAAACACTTTATTTGTTATTGATATTCTTTATCCTAACTTATTTCTCATTCCAGCGCAATCAGTCATACACTACTACTATACTACGAGCGAACAACACACACACCCGTTACACATACAGATTTTTACTGCGAGACTCACAGAGAAATAATACTTTTTACACTCACACAGGCTGAGAAATTTTTTACATACACTACACAACAGGCATGATTTACCATTTACTCAACTCCACAGATTTACACACATACAAACTTAACACACACACAACAATCTAACAACTTACATCTTATAATAAACATAATATCACTATGACACTTGACATTACCACATATAGGACACTTACATTTACAACTTAATACACACGTTACTAAATAACTAACTGCTCAACCCTTTGGTCGTCTCCCATTGGCGTTCAATTTATGATCCACACCTATATATATATGTGATAATTTTTATTAGTCCTTCCTTTTAGGAGATACTTCTTATAGACCCTCTATTTATTTTTATTAGATGTCTTAATACCTTGTATTGATCACATGATATTTCTGACTTGACCTTGCCATATATATAATAAATTTATAACATAATGGTAGTCAATTTTGACCCACTGATCATAACTTTTAGATGGTACTTTTGATTGGATTCACCCAATCACCGTAAGAAGTTAATCTAGGATGTTTCTATTTAATTGTACTATGTAATATTTATAACGTGTAATAGTATTGCCATAGTAGTTGAAGTGTCAATGTAAGTGCTAAGTGAGTTATGCCAATTGTGAGAATAAGTGCCAAGTGTGAAGTGCCACAAGTGCCCAATATAGTAGTATATATAAGTTAGCTCAATCATTGAAATAGTATACCTAATACTGAGTAATGTGCCTAATCATTTATTATATATATACACAGCTCATTTTTATCTATAGGCCTCAACCCTGAGCCTATATGAAAATATTATGACCCTAATAATTGTGAGTGTTCTACCTCACTATAATATATATATATATATAAGTATATATAGTAAATATATATTATAATATATATATATATGGTAAATAAAGTGTATGTAGAGGAATCTCGAATCTGGAGTGTATTATATTACAATCTATGCTTAAGAATGCTTTCCTACTATATGAGTTAGTGTATATTTTTATAACAACTTTATAAGTCACTTACACTCGATCCATAGACACTATTATACACTATAGTCCCTAATATACACTTAACTCACTCACACTCAGCTCATCATATTTTTGTTAGGCCTTTCATCTTTATGATTGAAAGTCAATCTTTTGATTAACCACCTATTATAATAATTTTGTGTATTCATATACTTTTGATGACCATCTTTTTTCGACTTCTATTGAATATCATACAGACGTGGATTGCAGCTCAGGGCCATGTCCAGCCCCATCCCGCAAAACTAGGTATGGAGGCCCCGCACCTCGCAAGGCGACGCGCGCGCGAATGAAAAAATACGTATATATAGGAAATGGAATACATTCAACTCTATTATATTTACATTTTAGTATTTAACATATTCCGAATTATAGAAAGTTAAATAGAATTACCTCTATTCTTCATGTATCTATAAATACATAATTGTAATGAAATGCATTTGTATTTACATTCTAACCCTTAGGCATTATTTAACATTATTTATATTATAACTATATATTCATTTTTAATTATAAATTTAAAAAATTTATGTAAGAATAGTAATAAAAATTGAAAGTTATCAGATAGAGTTCATGTATTATAATATAAACATTTATATTTATTACTTCCTAACTGGTACGAAATTTTATATTATAAAAACTAATATATACATTATATCAATATACTCTATTAAAATGCAGTATAACAGTATTATAATACAATAAAGTGTAGTATACACTTATATAATAATACACCATAGTAAGGGTATTTGTAAATGTGTTTTTTGTATGTTAACTGCTATTTCTTACTTTAACTACAATATGTGTTGTTTACTGCTATATACACTCTATTTGTTTTACTCTGATTTTAAATTAATATGTGTTCTACTGCATTTACTCTAACATATATTTATTATACATTATATAACTTATGACCACTAATTAACGTAAAGCTAGTAAATCAGTAAACTCATATAGACCCTGGGTGTTACCTAAACCCCTAGGGGTTAGCATGCTTTTGTTTTACTGCTTTTACGTGCTCTTTTTAACGTCATGTTTTACGCTTTCACATGATATGAAACCATAGTGGCTGCTGAACTCTCACAAGTATAGAAGCCATTTAACCTCTCACATACGTTTAGGAAGTAAATCTCTTGTATGTGCGAGTCAGTAAATCAATAGAGGGTGTTACCTAACACCAAGGGGCTTGGGATTCAGTTACTGCTTTTTGTCTCTTACTGCTTCTACTTGCCTTTAACTCATCGTTTACCGCTTTTAACTCTATCGTTTTACTGCTTTAAACTTTCTCTTGCTTTTGGTGAAGGATTTAACACTACTGACTATACCTCTCTTTAACTTTCCTGCTTCATTGCCTTTTAACTTTATATATTATTAACATTAATGTTTGGAGGTTTTGCGTTTTATACTTTTTTATTATTTGCGTTGTCACTTTTAGCGCTCTTGATTTGTAGCCATATTGAATTTATCTTCCTTATTCTAATTTTTATCTATTCTTTTATCTGTTGCTTAGTGTTATTTTTCTTCACTCCTTGGCCTACTTGTTATCTCTCTATCATTTCAATCACCACACCACTACCACTACACACCTACCACTCACTCAGACTCCGACTCTCTTCTCCACTTCTCTTATTACCACACTCATTTCTACCTATACCACTTCTATCACACACATCTTCACTTTATGCACATCTCTATCTCCATTTACCCATAGACACCTTACATTTACACTTATCTCACTACCATGTCTCTCTGTCCACACACACATCTTACACTTATATCACACCTTACTTCTACTTTGTTACTATTACCACATCTCTTCACTCTATTGCATCCACTCTCTCTTACATTTCATCCATTAGCTACACTCTCCATTTTACCTCTTACACCTTCACTACATAGCATTTACTCTACTCATTCATCTCACTCTGACATTTACTTACACCTCACACCTACAGTACTTCTTACTCTCCACTCGCACCACAGATTTCCTCACATACCATCACCATCCACATCCACACTCACTCTCACTCACACCATCCTCTACACTCCACCATACTCCATCTCACCTCTCTCATCCGTCCTCTTACTCTCTCTCACCTCCTTACTCACACTCTCTATCTCACGTCTTCTCATCATTTCATCTCTTAACTCATACTCCTCTACTCTTCCTCACTGTTTGTGCTCAATTTCTTAACTCTACACGTACCTACTCTTCTTCTCTTCTTCTACTCTCTCACTTCCTCTCATCTCTCTCCTCCATACTCTTCATTACATCCTCTAACTACTCATCTTCATTTTCAAAGTTTCTTAATAACATACTTCTATGAATATTAAGTAACCCTCTCTCACTCATTAACAAGGTCTATCTAGTTGGAACCAATAAAGTAGATACAGTGGATAATAATATTTTAACCTCTCTGCTGTTCTCTGATCCTAGTAAAGTTGGTCCCATTCATATACATAAAATTGCTCAAGTGTGTCTATACAACTACCTCAAGCGTTTGTGTCAGACCTAGATATTAATTTTTATGATGCAATTTTTATAACGTTGAAAGTTGAAAAGTATTTTTATCTGTATCTCACGTGAAAATTATTTATACTTGACGCTACTATGGCAACCTACTCTCCAGGTATTAACGCTCTGAAGGGCTCTCTCGACACGAGCCTCTCCTGTGCCTCCAGTGCTCCGCAGGCCCTGATTGATAGTAATCTCGACCCCGCTATATTTAGTTAATACTTAATTTCTCACTGATAAATAGAAGGCATATCTTACTCTATACACTCTTTTTCTTATTATAATGACCGCAGTCGTTATAAAATAAGTATTAAAATCCAGCGACTATATTGTCAATGCGTTCTCAACTCCTCCATGTAAAACAATATAGGTCAATGTTAAATTGGAATTAAAGTCACTTTCTAATATAAAGCGTTCTTATTGGATATTATAACTCATAATTAGAAAGACCTCCGACGATGTATATAAGCTCGCGCATTGATACTAAAATTTTGAACCTTCTACACAATGATAATATTAATAATCTCAGAAAATTTATACTTACCCAACCACCTAAAGATGAAGCCACAACAATCTTAGGTTTTTCAAAATAATTTAAAACTGTTTCATATATCTCTCATCCAATGACTGTAATATTTACTGGTAATGTAAAATTTTCTTCGAATGATCATTACTCCAACACTGTGAAACTTATAAAAATCCACTATTATTGATTATCGAACATGAAAATTTCAAACAGTAACCTCTTACACGAACATCACTACTATTCTAGATATATTATCATCCGCAACCCACCTCTCACTACTTGACTTTAAAAAGCAATGGTTTATAATATATATTACAAACACCTTATATAAGATACGTTCTATAGAAATTCTTATATTTTTTATCACAAAACTATCCTCTAGTTTTTCTTTAGGAAGATTTATACTAATCTACAAACAACTCAGCCCACTGTTAGAGAGAACGCTTTTCCTTAATCCTCTCAACATTTATTTACATTTAGGGAACTTTTTATTATTATCACAAAACATTCCTCATAGAGTACTTTTTGCAAAAACTAATTAGTTATAATTCAAAAACCAATCTTACCCAATACTTTTTGTGTGGCAATAATATAAATTTTGATTGTGAATCATGCAAATACTCTAAGATAGATCTTACTGTATAGAGAACCTCTAATTATTTACGTGTGATCCCAAATATCATATTATTAAGAGTAACTATTAAGGCACAACTTTCCTTTTATCCAAAGATCTCCATATTAAAGCATTGCAGAAAGATTATTGGCTGATTATCCTCACAAAACATATCTGTTCCTCTTTAAACACTCTTTTTTTTATTACAAACACTCAAGTACTTTAAAAAACTTTATTATCACCAAGCACTTGCACTTAAATAAACCAGGTGTTCTCCATATATTCAAACACATCAGTTACTTAGAAATTCACTCGATTTAATTAGATAAGTCATAACGACATACACACTTGATAGTAATCTTTTTATATTTTAATATACTTTACTTAAATATATTTTTCGAACATAACTTAAGATATACATCTTACATAGGAATCTGGTTTAAATTATCATACCTACTCTTCATTGCAGGTGTATATTTAAAAAAACGAAATGTTTTATCTCCCTTATTACACAATTCAGATATTTCAATTGTATGAGAGCGCTTATTCTTATTGAGTCGATAAATAACTCTCTTATTAACTTTTGTAAATAGTTAATTAGGTACACATTCGTATGTGATTGAGTGTTATCGAGTGAGAATTCTTTATTTACATAATATCACTATATATCACTGCTAGCATTATAAATGTAAATATTTATTAATCACTTACTGTAACTCATAAATCTTATTTGAGAAAATAATTTTGCGTCTTTCTATAGGTTAGTACAAATAAATGAACCAAAATAACTTACTCTTATTTTTCTATGATATACCCAAAAACTTTCATGTTTAGAGAAAAACTTCATTATGTATCCATCTCTCTATGACAATTGATTCAATACTCTCTCGGTGCATCTCTCTTGATTCTACTCTCTAATAGATAAATTCATAGTAAGCTGTGTGTGGTATATATATCATATTTAACATTATAGATGTTTTATCTACAAACACCACTTATATTACTTTTTAGGAAAACATAAATACTTACATTGGTATGTGATAATAAACAAACTATCTATGTGTTAACTAGATTACTGATAAGAGTGAATAATAAAATTACTTTCTCATCTAGTCCTCATATAACCACCCCAACACTCTAGTTAGTTTACAGACATAACACATTCCTATTGGTTTCTCGACAAACGACTAGTGCTCCACCCGCTCTATTAGAGAGACAGCACAACTCCTCATCGTGACAACACCGACTGCGAGTTTGAGCGTTACCCTCTGACGAAGAGTTCACTTCACTCGACTACTCCCGACACGCGCCTAATAATTTAGAAAAAACTCTTCGCTCTCCGCACAAAAGACTCCGTCAAAATATACTCCAGCAGAATATACCCCGTGCCTATTCGTCTCGCTGTGCAGCAATGCGCCACGAGTCTAGAAAGTCAGTGAGTGTGTCGCGCAGAACACTTTATTATTATTACAAACAATTCTAGTACTTTAGAAAACTTTATTGTAACACTCAAATACTTTAGAAGACAAGATCTTACTCTTATAAACACCTAACACTTTGAAAAAAAACTTATTATTAACAACAAACCCATTCTACGACTGCAATAACAGAAAACTTTACGTCTTCACTATACCACAACACACACACAACAACTTCCACAAGCGTCACCTTTATGACAACTTTTATAACTCTATATAACAAACACTCATTAGTAACGTTACGAAAATTATCTTTTATATACTATTATTTCAATAGACACTTTATTTTATCTTTATACTATACTCTTGTTTGAGTTTAACATATCACATGACCTCTTTATTCTCATAAATTCTCTTATATTAGTGATTTATAACGGAAACCTTATCTTAACCATACAAAACAAACTACAACGGCACATACTACTTCAACAACAACACTTCATCTATCCATCTATGAGTCCACACTCACTACACTACAAGCGAGCTTTTATTAGAACGATGTATTTATTTATATATAAAAAGACACTTTTTATTTTTACTATTATTGATGTTTATATTGTACTTTAAATTATCTTCTACAGAATATTTTTGTAGTGATAGTCTTGTAGTTTAGTGTTTCATCTCACACTGTCTGTAGTATTATAGTTAGTATTTAGATATACACTACATACTATATTGCTCACACACAACTCACACACACACCATATATCACATTTATAACATTCAAACTTTACAGACAATTACGGCAGACTCTGATTCCATCTTCTATATTTCTGATCTTCCTCATCTATTTTAACGTGGGCCTTCGACATTATATTAGTATTGCCTCAAATCTTAATGATTGTTAGATCTATTCCAGTTTTATTGCATATGAGTCTACTATACTACAACTATATAGAAGATCCTACCAGCTTTAGATTATCTCCATTCATAGACTCTCTCGATACCTCATTCTTATCTGGGGTGCGTGTTGTATTGCGCTATATTGTAATATGCTCTCATTTCATCAACAGTTTAAGAAAATATACACACTTAAGCTTTTTGATAACCTTCATAGCTTTAGTGGTGATTTCATCTTTTTGATGATCAATCTTTGATGCGTTTATCATCTTTTATTAGATACCACTCACTAATTATATTGAAATGATTCAGGTACTTATAAAGCTAGTTCTTATACCACTTTACCATAGACACTTAACTTACACTTATATTACACCACATACACTATATGTCTCTTATTCCACACTCATAACGTGACATACATACACATATGAACACTTTACGTTCACTCCTTATAGTACTCTATACTTATATCACTCACCCAGGCACACATTCTTTTTTTTATAATTTTATTAAATTTATATTTATTTATAAATTATTTTTTTAAATATTATATATATATATATATATTATATATATATATATATTAATAATTATATATTAATAATATATAAATAATATATATATATACTTATATATAATATTAATATATATATATAATATATTATATAATATTATATAATATATAATATATATATATATTAATATATATATATAGTATAATAGCATCTTCAGAATTTAACATTAATGTGAGTTTTAAAAATTTTAATATATAAATATATAATTTTGATTAATAATTATTTGCTGATGAAACTGGAACTAGTGAAATTTTAATACTGAATGTTATTATTATAGGTTGGTAAAGATTTTTTGTGATATTCATACTTCGCGCTCGTGGAATATATTGCGGTACCTTTGCGGGCCTACAACTGATCGACGGGCTCAGGGAACGCCTGAAAATAATATGCGTACTATACTGCTAGCGTGCTGACATCAGCTGAGGCGGGCGGGGACTCGACTACTCATATGCAGGAGTGCTATATATATTATATAGGGGTTAGGCTGTCTACTTATTCATGATAGGGGGGGTGCTATGCTGAGCTCACTCATTGTGGTTAGTCTATATAGATAATAATAGGACATTAATATATATTTAATTATACTATTCTATTAGTGAAAATTTTACTTAATGTTATTGCCTTTGTCAATGGTTTAGTATATGATAATCCGTTTTTATAAATAGATTTGAAAAAAAGAATGCACATTAAAAAAATTTAAATTACTATACTCTATATTAATACATATCGAGATTTTATTTGTGTTGGACACCTGTCCTTTCTCACACCCCATTACGAGATATCACTTGATGAAATTCTTATAATATTATCGAGAGTAGTTATGAAATCTGAGAAATCATAAAGTAGATAATAATTATAGATACAAAACCACATACTCCTGATCTCATAATAATATTAACAAGTGATATTATAAAGTGACATCAAATTAGTAAAAATTTTACAAATAAGACGATAAAATTAATTTCTCGACCAACACATACGATAGGTCATTAATAGAGATAAGGGTAACCCCGACCTCAATCACTCAAGTAAGGAAAAACATTTTCCTTTTTACCTTGCTTATAGGGTAATCTTACCTGATTCACATGAGTATGTTTCAGTTTTGAAAATTATTATTATATAAAAATAAATAATTAATAATAACAATATGATTCTTGTCTATACGGGTAATACCTTTTGACCTATTATTAGATACCTGGTATTAGGAATAAATTTTAGCCCGTCTATCATTTAAAAAATGGTTCTTTATCCTAAATTATATGAGTCACTAATTTAGGCCTTAGTATATACTCCTAAACTAATGATTTATATTGCACCACATTTATACAGTGAGAAAAAGTGATCTAGTTGATAAATATTTTTGACCTGTAGATATTTAGGCTTATATAATAATTATGACCCAACCAACTGGTTGAAAAATTTACTCTCTCGAAAAACGGATTTATAATTCTAGACAATTCGAGACTAGTACTAGAGATAAAAGAGATTCCAAGATTTGTTTAAATTATAATACAAAACCCAATATTATATTACAGTGAAGATTTGAGAGTGCAAAATTGCTAGATATAATCATGTTTATTAGATGATAAACCGCACGGGTTATGTTTTGATATAACTCTCCAATACGCTTGACCTATGTGTTAGTCAGATTGATCTTATATACATCTTGAGTACATTAACCATCTGAGTATCCTTATCACTATCTGATAATAAATTATAAGAGACGTAGACATTAGCCTGTAAGTAAGTGTATAGATATAGGTAACTTTGAGATAAATATTTTTAGTTATACAAAGAGGGGTGATATAATTAAATTAATAAAACAAATAGTTTGTAATTTAAATTGTTATTTTTTAAATAATAAAAACTTAGCAAAACAATATTTTAATAAAAATTACATATTAAAATATATAGGCTAAGAGAAAGAATCATATATATATATATTTTGTTATATATTATTATATTATAATTAACTATTACATGAGTCACTTAAGAGATGGAAAAGCTATTAATTCAATTTAAGAACAAAAACGTGGTCATAAAGCTTATGTATGAGTATTGCTTAGTAGGCTGTGCTACTTAACTAGATATTATAACTGATTTAATTTGCTTTATAAGGTTATACGTAAAATATATGTTTTATAATAAAAATATTTTACATAAAATTTTTAGATATAAAGTATTTATAATAACTATGATATAGTAAATTTATTAAAAAATTAATTTAATAAAACAATAAAGCTAATATATAACAGTGATTAATAATAAATATTCTATTGTTCATTTATAAGATAATGATTGGATATTTTAATTATAGAAGTTTAAGCAACATTTACAAATTAATTTAGTATATTATAAAATTATAAATAATAGTATTAATAATATAATAAATTGTTTAATATTATCATATATATTATATATAATAGTATATATATTAAAGTTATTATAATTATTTATGGATATTTTATGTAATAGTTTGAATGGTTTTAATGCTTAACGACTATAGTACTATATATATAACGTGTTAATTTACTAAAATATTAAAAGGTTTTAATAAAATTTATACGTTATATAGTATGTAATGTATTTTTTGTTTTTGTTTTTTTTATTATTCATTTATTATTTTCGATTGTGTATTTAATGAGTATTTATAAATCTTTGTTTATCATTTTATCTATTCTATATACAATTATTTCTCACATCTGTTATATATATATTATATATATATTATATATATATAGTTGTAGAGTGTGTATATAAATCTGTGAGTGTATGATGTGAGTGAGTAAGTAATGAGTGATTATGATATAATATTTTAAATAGTGAGTTCTAATGGATAAATAGTTAATGTTATATGTATTATAAGGAATTTGTGTATAAGTATATCATATGTAGAATGTGTGATTAAGTGATATAAGTAGTGAGTGTGTGAGTATGTGTTGTGACCGTCAATGATTATATATAGATGGTACACAATGCTAAGTCGTCGATATAGAAAGACCGTGAAACTGATATCCATATGTTTTGTTCATAGTGAATTGTGTACTGTCTAATTCTTGTGTCGTAGCAAATGATCTATATATATATTGAGTATATTAGTAAAATATGTATAATAATCTATATATATATTATATTAATATATACTATTATATATTATATATATTATATATTATTTATACATATTATATGTGTTAGTTTGATGTTAGTATTGAGTAGGTTTAGTGTTTATGTATATAGTGTGTATGTTATGTGTGTTTTCTAAATTAATTTAATAATATAAACTTTGTAATTTAGGTTGATATAAATATAACCACTAAGTATAAATTAAAATAATATAATAATAATAAAATATAATAATAAATAATAATTAATAAATATAATAAATATATATATAAATATAATAATTAAATATATAAAATAAAATAAGTATATATAAACAATAATAAAAAACATTATTGTTAATATAATAATATATTAATGAAGTTATAAGATAGCAGTATAGTAAGGTAAAATAGTTTTATTATATAAACAGATAAGTGATCATAAGAAAAATTAGGCTATAATACAAGTTACTAAGACTCATGAATAATGTTATAAATACAATTATAATATAAATCAATGAGTTAATAGACTGTGTAAAACTAATTGAGTATTATTTATATATATATTATATGACTTGAGAAAAGATGAATAATACTACAAATTAGAACATATTCTCTATTTTTTACCACACTTTGTCGAATGCGTGTTGTACTAGAATAGCGAATTTATCATCACATGCGTTATGTGTGAAATAATATATACCTCTCGGTATATAAGTGCTTGTGAAAACGTGTTATATAGTCGTAATAGCTTAATCTGCGTAATGTTCATCTCGCGCTCGTCTCCGAGAAAACTCTTCCAGTAATATCAATATAACTGCATAGTATTACTGCGCGAGTTGCTTGAGAAAAAGTATTTGAGTGGTTAATATATTAGACTCGACGCTCTAGTATAAGCTAACACTCAATGATAGATACAATATAGAGATGTTCATGATGTAGATACCTCTCTCTTGATTGGTCGTAATATTAGAGCTTTAGATTCTATTATCCATCCCTTCTGAGTTGATATTTTAGGTAATCATCGAGATTAGGTTGGTCTTGCAAACAATGAACTTGAGCTTTTAATCAGGATTATGTGAGATAATGCATCTATAAATTTATAATTGTGTGAATAGAATGATGAGATACAGGAGAGTGTAAAAAACTATAAGTTAAAACAGAAATTATATAATATTATCAATGAGTGAGCACTGCTTATAGCATCTCAGTATAAGTAATGAGATTTAAAAGCTCATTATACAGCTCGCTATAGAAACTAAAGTACAATACTAGAATGGACTCTTTTTACAAAACTATTCAAATAATAGATTCCAAAGTGGATTGACAGAGCAGTTGGATAGGAATAAATCACTTTATAAATAGAGAAATATATAAAACATAAAAAAATATTATAACTGACTAATAAAGGAGAGTTATATGGTAAATGTTATAGAGTTGTTTTTAGATGTAAAATTGTCGTATAACTTCAGATTTGCTAGCCATGTAATCAAGACCATTGAATTGTGTATAACTTATGTTCTATCAGACACTCTGGTATTCTCTTTCTTTGAAACACTCTATCATACATATTCTCTCAATGATCAATATTAATCTATATTTATCGGAGAAAATAGATATATATTTGAAAAAGAATAGTCAATTACAGTTACATGAGTAGAGAATGATTAAGTGAAAAAAGTATGATAGTGATGGTGTGATGAAATAAGAGTAATAGATAGTATAGAGAGTACAGTTTTAGATTCGCAAAATGTTTTTATATATAACAAAAAATGAGAATACCATTAAAGTAATGACACAACTTGAAATCATAATAGAATATATGAAACTGTAGTGAGAAGTTATTCTGATAATATATTGTATTCAAAATTCACTTTCTGCCGCGTCAGCATAGGCAGGGCGTGCTCTCTAGCAGAGAGTTGTCACAGTCTGTCGCGAGTGCGCGTGTTGCAGTAGGTAGAATAAGGAGAGCTTGCTGCGCCTCTGTTCATATGTGTGAGCACAGGTCTTTTGATATTTGGAGAAAGTAGATCATAATACATAGAGTGTGTAAATGTCAATCTCAATAGAGATTTAGATGAATCATTTCAATATAGAGTTTAAGGTGAAATCTCAAGAATATAGTACTAATTACTCATAAAATAGAGTATGAAATAATAATAAATAGATAATAATAAGGCTCAATACTCAATAAAATATATAATGAAGTCTAATATACTCGTGAGAGTGATATAGATAATAGATAGATAGATGATAATAATAAGTAGTTTGACATACTGCTGTACTCTTGCTAGTGCGCTGTTAGTGTGCCGAAGTGTGAGGTGATTGTCCTTGAACATAGTGAGCTATGTGTAAAGTGTGCGAAGGGGAAATATGAGTGCCGAAGAAGTAAGTGCTTATAAGTGTTATATAAATACATTACATACACCATCTTGTAGAGAAAGCACATAACTGCGTTGTGTAGTATTGCTATAATATCTTCACACAAATTACAAATATCCATTTCAGTCAATCCAATATAAATATACATAATGTAAGGAAAGAACTCACGAATTAATTATATTTTGTATTCTAGTCTCAGGTGAGGCTATGATATTATAATAGTGTCCCACTCAGTTTTGTTTATTTATGTCTAGTAGACTAACTTCATATTTGGCATAACATATATTAATCTAGGCACTCTTCATATGGGGGGCACATACAATATATACAAGTCTTATTCTCTTTTGTGTCTCTACATATCTCTCTTCTTCTCTTTTCCTGGCATATCTCGTATTTTTATTACTCAATTGAGAAATCTCACTTTTTTATAGGATTAAGAACATTCACTATATATGATTGACTCTGTTCATTACATAACTGTGTGATTAAAGCAAGCGTCGTAGTTTATCGACAATTCTAAAGCCATTACAATATAAGCGTGTAGCAGAGGCACTCAGAACAATATGTACCATGGTATAATATAGCAACGGTTCAGTGTCACGAATATACATATACGCAAATTATGCGTGGATCTCGCGGTCAAAATTAAGGTATGTTAATGGAACATCTGATACTCATTATAGGACTAAATTATTAGTCCCTATAAGCTCCAAAGGACAAAATGATTACCGATAGTGAGAATTCTCCGATGTCCAAGAAACCTCGGTGTATCTCCCCTGAAATGGTGCGTTTCATACAGCGCTACTAGTTACATATGCAAGGTTATTTATTATAATATAGTACGTTAGTGTATATAAAGTAGTAAATGTAAAGTGTACTATGGGTAAATGTAAGCTTCATATTAATAGTGAATAGGTATTTATAAGTGTCATAGTGAATGTGTGTTATAAATAATAAATAGGTGTAGTTAGTGTGTGTGTGTATATAATATAATATATAATATATTACTCGTGGTGTGTTGTGGTGTAAAATCTGTATGAGTGCTGATATAGTGTAAGTAAATCTGTGTATGTGTGAGTGATGTGTATGTGTGAATGTTGTGTGAAGTGTGATTAATAAGTATAAATCTGTGTGTGTGTATGTGAGTCTTATGAGATGCGCTGAGATGGAATAAGTTTTAAGGTAATATAGTAAAATCTTACATACTCAATACGTCATATGTACCTACATGACTCATCATGGTATAAGCACAGATATTTCTCACTACCATAAAGGCTAGGTCAATCAGTTCCTGGATGAGCTCAAGGCTGGGTGGAGGCTGGTGCAGAGGTAGGAATAGGTGTTAGGCAGGTTTGTTAGGTTGTACAGTCTTAGAGTGGAGGCTGATATATATTTAGTGTAGAGCTTATAGGTGTAGGTGTGTGAGTGATTAGTGTATAGGTTATAGGTTATATAAGAGTTTAATATGGATATCTCGAGCTAAAGGTCATAAAGCCTCGAAAAATATAATTCATGGATCAATACAAAGGTTAAGATTAATCAAAAATAGGCTATGTGCCACGTAAAGTGAAAGTGAGACATAAAAATTATACCGTATGGTGCAAAATTTGACCATTATTGATGATATGTCTGTCATATATAATAGTGTGTGTGTTAATTAGGTGGTGTGTGAGCACGCGCCACGTGTTAGTAGATGTGATGATCGAATATCAAAAAATATCGGCTAAGCCCTATCGTAATAGGAAGGTACATGAGAAATATTACGTGCTAGGCTCATAAAATAATGATCACCATGGAGAAGATCCATATAAAGGAGGTTGGTGGAAATATCATGTGATCAATACAAATTATTATAGTAAAGACATCAAAATAAGGGACCTATATAGCCTACACTTATAATAAAGTAGGTAGTGCCAATAAAATTTACCTCAGTGTCGACATAAATAAATATAGAACCCATGGTTAAAGAGATCCAGTGAGATGGTCGAATAATAAAATTATAGATTATATATAGGTATGGTAGGTACGTATATATATTAATACAACTCGGTGCTGTCGTAAATTATACCGTTTGGTGAGCTCGCAACCCTTCAAATATTTAGGGTTATGTCCAATAAAATAATTAGGGGGGCCAAAATAAATTATAGAGGTGGTACTCAAAATATACTCCATGTGAAGACTAAAGCGGTATATATATATTTTGATTCGAAATAGGTCTTAAAGCCCTCAAAAAAGGTATATAAGGTATATACTCCAAAAATAGTGTCAAGGCAGGTGATATAAATAATTTGAGGTCTCTCATAAAAAGGTATCTACATCGGCGAGAGGTTTAAACTCTCGGATTGCGGAGGTATAAGTCTCAACGGACAATTTTTTGAGTGACGCCATAACTTATATACTATAGAACTATTTATCGGCTCACTCAATCGAGATACTCTTTAGCCATTATGATCTACGGTGTAGTCTGGTAGGTATATTGTCTCATTAGTATAGCAGAGTAGCGATATAGAGTGAGTGTACTTTCTCTGTGTCTATCTTATCCACTACTGATAAGTGAGAATGAGCAGATGGTTATCATGTAAGTTTGATTCCCAATAGTCGATTAGAATAATGGATTTCTCGTGAAGAATATTGTGAGTTAAAAGTATACTTTGAGTATTGACGTGTTATTTATTAACTCTCTGTGTCTTTCGTTAATACGTGATTGTAATGATATTAAGCTAATCAGTAACCTGTAGTATTATTCTACAGTCTCCGTATATAAGTGAGTTTATAACCAGATTATCGTCTAACACTTACTGAGGACTAATCGGCTTTATCGGACCGATACTCTACCCTCATTTAATATAAACCTCGATGGATTATTAGAAATATATATTATATATTTAATATAATATAATTATATATATATATATTTTATATAATATTAATATATATCTTTAATATACAAATATATATATATAAGTAATATATATCTTTATATATGTTATAAAATTTATATAAATATTTAAAATGTTAAGCTATATGAAGATGAAGTATAGAATATAGTATGAGAAGAACTTGGGGGAATTAATATTCCAAACCTGCCAATAAAAATTTAAAATCGGTTTAACTATTTCCGTCTTTCAACAAAAATTCAATTAGAATAAAATTATTTTTTTCCCGGGTCATTATGAATTATACACACAGAATAGAGTTTGCTGTCTGGGTACTCAAAATTTTAATAATCGGTTCTTTACTTAATGAATAAATCGTATAAGTAAAAAATATTTTGAAAAGTAATGGCGGTCTAAAGAATTCCATACAAAAAAAAATTAGTTTAACACTAATCATTTCTTTGAAACAGCAGTACGCAATCAGTAGTACTCGGTTAATTCATAGGTAGATCTATTCCTTTGGAGCAGAGGCCAAATGTCTCCCCTCCCCCACACACATGACATAACTCCACAGAATAAGTTGAAGAATAATATTACTGTGCACAGTTTTGTTTTACTGGGTTTTATCAGTTTTCAGGGACAGAAACATACCTTTACAAATAAAAATTTCAAGATGTCCTGAGCGCTTAGATATTACGTAGTTAACATAATCTTGAAATTTCATATGATCACCTGTCACAATGCCAAGGATTATCAATATATTCACCATTTATTTAATCTCTTCGAATTTATTTATTTTAAGATTGGGTAATCCTAAATTAAATGTTGTTAGCAATATTCTAGGTTAATTTAAACAAATGAGTACTTCTTAAATACTTCATTTCAAAATTAAAAAATTAAATTCGAGTATTTTTCAGAATCTCTAATAATTAATATGATATATATATATATTAAAAATATTAAATATTAATAGTAAAATTAATAGAGATATAAAATGAGCAATAATGAATCATGGGCTATAGTCTATATAAATGCGTTCAGCTTTTCGATTATCCGTCATATGTATCTTAAAAACTATTCAGTTGCTACTGTGTTAAAGAGCTGTGGAAATATCTTATTTGTTAAGAAGATAGGGACAACGAGCACCATTTTGTCCCTAGAGTAGATGATGATAAGAGAAAAAATATAGAAGAAACAAATATATACAAATAAGACTAATATATATACGGATTATTACAAAGAGAGGACCATATTGTCATAAAACCTTTCTTAATATATCATTTCATATTTCAAGAAGCTTGACCAAATTATGCATACAGACGGACATATAGCTAAACATCTTCTGGATACTCCTAGCCACGAGTGCGTTAAGATATTAGTCGAAACTTTATGTAGAATATTGTGATGTAATATATAATGAAGTATAAAATAGATAATACATAATATTAAAGAATCCTTTTATTTATTTGTTTTTTGGCTAATTAGTGCACAATTATTTGTTAAATTTATTTCGACAAGGCCATAAATATATAGATGATCTTTATTTTCAGTTAGGCTCTTCTCGAATAAAATAATATATGTAACCTTTTCTTATACATTACACAATTTGCTACTTTGTTTGTGATTTTATGTACTAAAGTAGACTACTCAGCTCAAGGGAATACTATAACTTTTACCAGTCTATACTCTCGGAGACAGTGTCCGCTCAGAGGGTATACATTCTCACGTCTCTATATACTCGCGTGGGAATAGACTAACGGGGTACGCGTACTAATATTCGCTACTCTAGGTCGCGCTCTCAATAGGTCTGCCTCCCAGATAAGTCAAGATTCAGCTCTGTGTGTGATTGATCGGTTTTTGTTCGCGTGTGGGTTCCTCCTCGCCCCTTTCCCCTACTGGAAATGGTTTATGGTGGTGGAAGAGTTGGGTTAATTCGGTAGCATTCTTATAGCATGTGGCAATGTATTGGGGCGAGCCCTACACTAAGTGATGCAACGATTATAATAAGACATAAAATTTTATTATATAGAAAATGTACGTTTCCATGCTGAACCTGATGATCACGAAATACCAATAAAAGGTCTGTTAGTAGTCCTTGTGTTCCTACTACTTTAATTAGTTTGAGTGTGAACAATAATTTTATGAGTTATACTACTTTTTTTTTTAATCTCGATCATATATATAACTAATTATATGTCACACCTCTATCGTGAAATATTTACTTGAGGTGAGTATCCAAAGAAATATTTATCTCGTTTTCTCGACAGTAAGCATAATCTGTATGTTTGTTGAGGATGTATCATTCTTATATTTATTTTTATTGATGTGGCTGATATAACATTATTTCTCCATGGGACTTTACCACTGTATGACGCCACCTCATGGCATGATACTCATCCTCAAGCTCACTCATGTATATTTCTACAGTATAATTACTCTGTAGCATTAATAGTTTTTTAAGATAATTATGACGGGATATCGAAAAGCTGGTGTTTTTGTAGCTAATCACATTAATATCTGAATTTAGCTAGGATATATAAGTCAATATATATCATATCATACTTGAGGTGAATATGGTGGAGACTCTCTTAAATGCTTATTATTGAAACATCATAAGAACGGGAATAAAATCTCAGTACTTAGTATTCTTCATTATAAGTTTTACTCTTTAATAATAATTCTTTTTTATATTTTTGTTAGGTATTATAAAGCTTGATATATGCATAAATAGATAGTGCACCACCATCCTTTTACAGGCGCATTGAGCACAACACAAAAGAGTTAAATGAAAAACAACTGATAATGGAATAGATAGGTGGATGAGGCGTAATAGATTATGTGCTCCAAGTGATAATGGATAACTCATACTCATATATCATATATACATATACATACTATTATAATTATCATTATTACACTCGTGCAGGACATACATACATATAATATATACATATCATTTAACCATTACACATTCAAACACATACCACTATATATAATATTATATATATATATATATAGTATATATATATATATAAATTTAATATATATATATATATATAGTATAATAATATATATATATAATATTATATTGTGTTACAACCGCATCTATTTTATATTTTAAGATTTTTAGCAAAGTCTGTAACCCATTCTAATTGGGGAAAGATGAATGTGTATAAATTGATACATTTATTATATAATATTAATATTTTAGATTTAGTACAATAATACTATAAAACCTCAAAGTTATATAGTTAATGCATTTAAATATATTTATATATATATATATATATATATATTAATATATATATATTATATAATATATATATTATAATAAATAATATATTAATTTATAATATATCTATATATTAATAATATATATATATATATATAGTATATATATATTATATATATATATTAACTACTGTATTATATTATATTATATATATATATATATATATATATAATATATATAGATATATATAAATTAAAATAAAAATATTTTTTAATTTATTATATATATAATTTAAATTTTATATCATATCATATAATTATATATATCAATATATATATATATATATATTAATATATTAATATATACCATAATTAATAATATAGGTAACTTTTGTGTTGTGTGAGAGAGTGATAAAGTAATATCAGGTTATATATATTTATTTTAATTGATTTATACGAATGTATATGTAATTCAATTTTTTTCGATATATTTACTCTGCTCATAAGTGCAGTCAAAGTTTGACCAATTAGAGTTTTTTTTATTAACTATAGTAATCTCATATGACATCTCTCGAGTATTGTATTATTAATCGGTTTACAGCATATGTGGAGAGTGATGTCAGAAGTCTCATACATTGGTGCTTCTTCCGCGTGTCACTCTCCGGATGCCGCGACTTCGCGCGAGAGCGAATTTTGCCACCTCCATATATGAGACAGCACTCGTCAGGTTGTCAAAGCCCGTGGACACTGCACAGGACTTCTTGTCACACTTTCGCTAAAGAAATTGTTTTAATTTACAAAAACCAACTCTTAAATAAAATTTAATTGTATAATATAATAAATAGGATATAAAATGCTCTTGTCAATTGCAACAAACATTTCGTGTATATTAATGTCGACTCTACATATATGTCTTAATTAAATATATATACACACATACACATACATGTGTGTTTAGAGCAATCCAGAGAAAGATAATCCGCAGATATCCAGAACTGGATTGTATTCTATAACCTTTATTTCATCTCGTCTTTTTATGATTATACATTCTCTATTTACTATAAAAATATAAAGTTAATAAATATGGTAATTTGTTGCAATTATATATTATTGGTTTCTTTAGGTACATAGAAGAGTCAACTCTAATGCTAGGCCTATAGAATAAAGAATTATCACGGTATAGTTTAAAAGGGTTAAGATGCTTATTCTGTAAAAGTAAGTCATATTTTATAGGAAAAACTCTCACATAACATAACAGTCGCTACTAACCTGGAGATAAGTAAATAGGTATAAAGTCATAAAGAAAAAATAGATAGCTTGAAATCCTTCTAACTTTTATATATTAAATATAAATATAATATATATTATATATTAATATATATTATATAATTATATATAGTATATATATTTAATATATATATTAATTATATATATATATTATTATATTTATATACATATATATTAATATATTAATATATATATATATATATAATTAATTATATATATATATATATAATATATATATATAATATATATATATATATATAATATATTATTATATATTTATAATATATATATATACTATTAATTAATATATAATATATATTATATATTATATATATATATATATATATGTCTAAATATAGGTCCTTAAAGGTATGGGTTATGAACCCTTATACCTCCTTGACATCAATTCATAAAACTTTCAAGTAGCTCATTGAAATTTTTATACATAAATTTAAATGTAGTGGTGGTATCTTATATAACAAATATCTTATAACTTATCTAAATATTTAGATATATTGCTGTATTATATTCTAATTACATTCTAAAAGTAGTTTTATCTCAATTATATATATTATTTAACTATTTTTACTTCAAAATTCAAATATTATATATCAGACTTATTAAATAGATATATGACACCATAACTATACAAAAATCCTATTCACCTATATTAATCATTATATTTTTTTAATCATGAGATTAATTAAAAATAATAAAAATAAAAAAACCATTAAAGTTCATATAAAGACACATTCTTGCCAACAGGATGAAAGAATTTCATATTTGAAAAATAAAAAAAAAAAAAAAAAAAATGAAAAAAAAATTCAATATCCCATCCGTGCCTCGCTATGATGCTGTTTCTGCACACTTTCGTTTTCCCCGCTCGTTTCGTATCTTTTGCGTCTCTCCCAATATTTACTTAGGGCAAACAATATTTGCTGCACAGTACAGCTAATTCCAGAAGCTCTCAGTGTTGCGACATCTCCAGAATTCTTATTGAAGATCAATACATTTCAAGCGATAGAGACCCATGAAGAAAGCCTCTCCATATATACTCGTCGTACGGAGTCTCTTTCCGTTATCTTCATTGTTTACCTATAATGACTCTTATGATGTCTCTTACTCATATCTTCTCTCT
>JABUQX010092338.1:27500-37524 GCA_015478945.1 Trachelipus rathkii | reverse complement strand
TACTAACTCTTAGTACTTTCCTTGTATAAAATATAAAAAATAATTTTAATTAATCTAAATCTTAATTATCATTAAATTATACTAGTATATAATTTAATATTAATATATATATATATATATATATATATATATGATTGTATAGGTTTTTAAAAACATCGGCCTTTCTAATTCCCGGTTATGATAAGGTTTGCTAAGTAGGTTAGGTTGACTTGCACGGCCTCTAAGTCCCGGTTATGATAAGATTTGTTAAATAGGTTAGGTTGACTTACACGGCCTCTAAGTCCCGATTATGATAAGGTTTGTTAATTAGGTTAGATTGAGGTCCACGGCTTTTATTTTAGGTAATAGTCCGTTTGAGGGTAATCCTAACAGATATCGATTATTTTTTCCGATAATCGTAAGTTATCGGATATCGTTGTTACCCATATATATAACTATAGTTTGTTCGAACATGTAAGAGTAAAATTGACTTTGGATAAATTTTACATAAAATACTTTTAAAAAATGAAATATTTGTTTGTAATTACGTTTATGTTAACTTAAATGTGTTATTCAAAATATTTATAAAAAATAAAATAAAATTCAAGAATTTGAATTGTGATACATTTGCATAAATTTTACTGAAGAAAAAAAAGTTTTTTTTTAATAATTACGTATATATTTTAAATTTTTTTAACTAATCAAATACCATAGGGTAAATGCACAGCAGGATGGCTCACATGCATGGCATATCGCTTGCTGAAGCGCTCACTTCTAATGCGTGCTGCACAAGAGCGGTGCTGTACGGTTCTTTTAGGGCAACGCTCGCGTGCAACGAGCATTAGAAGCGAGGGCTTCAGCGAGCTGTCTGCCATCCATGTACGCCAGCCTGCTGTGCTTTTATCCTATGGTATTTGATTAGTAAAAAAAAATTAAAATAATATATATATATATATATATATATATATATATATATATATAATATATATATATATATATATTATTATATATATCTTATAGTGTGTTAAAAGAAACAGCATTAAAATATTTTCTATATATATAATATATCATTAATAAAAAACTTTTATCCGTTAGTTTTCAAAAACCTTATTACCTTTCAATAAAAATTACAAATTAAACAATTTTTATCAAATGTATTATTTACGAATTATATTTTAAATATTAAAAAAACAAGAACAAAACATATAAAATAAAAAAACATACAAAATGAAGACACATATAATGATTTATTTTAATAATCAAAATAATATGTTGAATAGTAATTGTGGTGTGTGATATATTTAAAAAAAAAATTTCTCTAAGAATTCGACTTTTATTTGCTCTATACTCTTTCACTCATCTCTCATAAATATATCGATTGACATGCATTCAATTTACGTAGAACACTACTTTAGTAAGGTCCATTAAGGGAATGATTCTGTCGCAAACTTCAGTAAGATGGAAAAATTTATTTTTGATAATAACAGATATTTATTTCGTTATTACTTAAATATTGGAAAACTCACGAGTATCATACACTCGTGTTTACCTTAAAAATTTTAAGCACTCCATATTGCAGATGTGTCTGATTTTGTAACAATTTTATATGTGCAATACAATCTTTGTATTTGAGAATCATTAGACGTATCACATAACTATGTTAAATACATAATATAAAAACCAACAGAATTAAAAATTAATTAAATTTAAGAGAGTCAATGGCACCACTTCATATTTGAGCAACCTCTTTATTAGCACAAATGATAACCATCATCTTAATAAACTATAACATCATGAGATAAACTCCTATGACAATATAAAATGAATATATCACATATTGTGCATTATTTTAATAGAAAAGCTCCACAAAGGTTGACCAATATAAATTTCACTCATACCACTGTTATATAATGTTTGCACATTTATACAATACAATTTATGAAAAATAAGAAAAAAGTAAAGATATTTATCAAGATTAGTAATATAATTTGACTTATACACTCTTACTGGAGTGTGTGAATAATCAGATTATATTCTTTGCTCTAGCATTTATACAGTAGTCTATATCAAAGAACTTTTACTCTAACCATTTAAACTAAGCTTGGACAAACTGCGTAATAGATATAAATCGGAATCAATTTAATTTGGCCATCAGGACTATAATAAGCAGATTATACATAATACATACTACTTACTAATAGAATTATGTAGTAATAAACAGTGGGCACTTATGTTAAGACTCAATAAAGTGATTTCCTAGGTTTCAGTAGCACAATCAGAAACGAAATCCTCTAATCAATAAGAACATCAGTAATAACCTAAACTTTGAATGATTAGAAAGATTTAAACAACACTTCCAATATATCTCGAACCCAAGCGAAGTCCAATTGTGGTCCTCTAATTATTCGAGATTCTTCTCTCTCATGGCCACAATGGAGGAGTTTTAATAAACGCACCAATTCGTAAAGAGTTTTAATTTTACAATCCACATAACAGATGTAAGAATACAATATATCTGAAAGAACTAACTCTACCAAATAAAATTATATACAGAGTTACTAACTAATCAGTAATCCTGAAAAATAACCTATAATAAAGAATAAGAAATACTACAAATATATAGATTATAACCTAATATTATAAAAATCATTATAATCAACATATATTGTGCAGTTAAAATAAAATCAATTAGTAAATTTAAACTTTTTCAGAACAATAGTATATAATAATATTAAAAAACATCAAATATCAAATATAATTACACAATAAATTCAAATTCATATTTTAATTAAAAATAATTATAAATTAAAAGTATTAATACGACAATATCTTTTAAAGAATTAATATTAGAAATACAATCCAGAAGAATAGTATCTTCACACTATGTAACATTATTTATTTCTCGGGACGAATCTCAGCCGATCTCCATGACAAATAAAATCTGTATAATACAATTATAAATTAATTAAGTATAAAACAGTTTTAATATAATATATTTATATTTAATATATTATTATAATTTACTTTAATATTATTATTATTATTATATTAATATTAATATATTAATTTAATTATATAATTATTTATATTTTAAATGGTAAATATTTATTTATCTATATATATTATATTATATTTTATGTGACACAGCGATAGGGAAAAATCCTGATGTTAATAAAACACTCATCTTTTGTCTAATCTTCACTATAGTCTATATTTATATTTAAATCAGAACCGGTTCCCTTGTGTTTGATTTAAAATGGGTAGTAAAATTGTGGATAAGCAGCGAATCGATTAAACCCAATTTTGGTACATTAATATATATTATAATATAATAATATAAATATATTATATATATAATATTAATTACTATAAAATTAATTATATATATATATACTTATATATATATATATATAATTAAGTACATTATACTATATAAAAAACTATTCTATTATCCTCATATCGTAGTAGAGTTATATCGTTCTATACCTGACTACAGTCTCTCTCTATGCTACTATATATATATATATAAATGATGAGTCAGAGATTGAAAATTTCTATATATTAGCTTTATTTAACTAAAATTTTTTTTAAGCAAAGTCAAAACTGAGATCAAAAATCATATCCTAAATTTTTTGCTCTATCAAGAAAAAATGCGCAAATTAATTTCTCAAAGCATAGTTTTAAAACTAAAAGTCTATCTACCCTTACTGTCACAAATAATAAAATCGCCGGGCATGTGAGTAGATTGACAAAGGCTCTCCGAGAAGAACTACACCATTAACATTCTATGCTCTTTTTATGTCAACAATTTCGCCATTTGCACAACGGACTGCATATATGCGGAGTAACAGTTCTAACTTTGCGAATTTGAAGCCTTTATCACATACATAATATTTTTTCTCAAGTAGCTTTGAGATTTAGTCATGATGTGAAAACTTTTTTCTACTGAGCAGTTGCTCCAGCTTTTAATGGCTTTAATCTGCATTGTATGAGTATGTAAATATTCTGGTAAATTGTGACTGCGAACAAAGAAACTAGTCCGACTTTGGCTGTTTTTGGACGATCTGGTGCTGTGATGCCATTTCAACGTTCCATAAATTTCCACTCTGCTTTTAAACTAAAATCCTCAAATTGGGCTTTTCGAGAAATCTTTCCTTGTAAACAATGTTGCATCTTTTTGTCCTCTCATATGGCACATTACAGCCTGTTCGGTATGACAAATTGCAAGGAAGATAATAAATTTCTTTAATGATTTAAAACCTCTCCTAATGCTGATATTAAATCATCCGAAAATGGTATAAAAAATGAATGTGCGATAATAATTATGTCTGTGGGTCGATAGTAGGAATGTCGGGTCTGTATTTTTGGAATTTGTTAATTCTTGGACTAGTACAGCAATTTCAATACCCAGCTCAATTTCAGATGCGCTTACACATTCTTCAAAAATCTACTGAAATTCTAATGTTGCATTTTCTCTGCTGGCTTCAAGTTTAGTTTTTACTAGATTCAACTTCATTATATGCACTCACCAAATCAAATAACGTGTGTCTGCAGTCGTTTTGAAAAATTGTATGTTAAACTTAATAGCCTGCTTAAAACAAAAAAGGAAACCAGAAAAGATTCTCTATAAACATTGTTTAGAATTAAGGTAGCTTTTTTTGACTGATCTCCAACTTCACATTTTGTTTGTTCCAAAGCTGCTATTATTGAGTTTATCATCTCTTTAAATAATAAAACCAGATTCATACCGTTGGCACCAGCGAGTTTCGCAAACTTTTTTAATCTCTTTCTGCTACTCTTAGGAATAAGCTCTTCTTTTTCTTCAAGGAATTTTGTCCTCTTAGCACTTACATGAAAAAAAATGTACAGCATTCTGATATATTCCAATTGCATTTCGAATATTTCTGACTTTAGAAGCGTTGTAAGGCATAGAATTTAAGCACTGAAAAAAATCAGTGAGTATAATAAGCTTTGTGACATTCCTTTATACTTCTGAACACTTCTGAACTCGCCACTGTACCGTCATACCCCTGCCCTCTTAGATTATTTGTATTCAAACCAAGTTCACTTACTTTTTCTTCAATTAATTTTTCCAAAGACTTATTCCCCGTCAATCATTTTGCTGAGACGAAAACATAAAAAGATCTTCTTTGATCGGTGAGAGTATCAATATCAACGTAGCGCAACACACAACGAAAATTGTTCCATCTAGGACACATCGGTCGTCTCATCGGCTAAGACAGTAAAAAACTTACTTTTATTTAGGTTTTGCACAATTTTACGTTGAATGAAATGTGCAAATGACTGATTGAGGATTTTGGAATTGTGCAATCTTGTATACAATGGTTTCTAACCACTAGTGTTTATAAATGTTCTGAAGAACAATGGTCTCCAGCATTAGCACGATATCTTTTACAAAAGACTACAAAGTACGCGGTTTCCCACAGGCCAAAGAGGTTTTGATTCGATCCTGAGTAATGGAATGGTCCACGTATACGATATATTTTGCTTAACCACAGAAATCGAATTGTTTCAACAATTGGAATTGCCGCTTTCTCTACTGTCTTCGGCCTCCCGTTTTCTTCTGCTGTCAATTCTAAATGTTGTCGATGCTCGTCGATTTTTTTTTTAACCTGCTTTTCTTCAGCAAAATCTCTTTTCTACCGATTCTTTGTAATATTTAGTTGCCTCATGTTTTTTGAAAGATTCAATGGCTTTCCTTAAGTTTGAATACGGTCTCGAGACAAAAACACCCTATTCCTGGTGTTTCCTTTACCTTTCTCTTTTCTTCCAAAAAACAAATAAACACATTTGACTAAACCCCAAACGTTTTTTTATCAGAGTATGCGAGCTAGCCACTTTAATGAAAATAATGCTTTCCCGACATTGCCGTTCCTAGCAAGGAAATATATGTTAATGAATATTGTTTCCAGAGCATATTTTAATATTTCCACTTTTCACTTATTGAAAAATACCGTACCTATGAAATTGCCAAAATCGTTTAATTTTAATTTAATTTTAATTTTAATTAGTTTAATTTTTAATTAATTTAATTTTTAATTTTAATTTTTTCGCTTAATTTAATTTAACCTCTGCACTTTATATTATTAACGGATATGATACCTAAAAATTTTGTGTCTAAAAAATTTCGGGGGGGGGGGCCATGGCCCCCTTGGCCCCCCTGGATACGCCACTATTATATATATAATAATATATATATATATATATATATATATATTATATATTATATAATATATATATTATATTATTATATATATATATATTATATAATATATATATATTATATATATATATATATATATAATATATATATATATGATATATTTGATATATATATATATATATATATATATATATATATATATATATATATATAAATTAGGGTGACCGTTAATATTTTCAATTTTTTT
The DNA here is from genome assembly GCA_015478945.1 of Trachelipus rathkii. Lineage (NCBI taxonomy): Eukaryota > Metazoa > Arthropoda > Malacostraca > Isopoda > Trachelipodidae > Trachelipus > Trachelipus rathkii. The sequence continues at coordinate 31,114 of JABUQX010092338.1, read as the reverse complement.
TTATCTCGACTCCTAGAATGGTTCCATTACACATGAAATTAAAGTTTTTGAAGTTTGAGCGCAACGGGTTAATATGAGCGCATGCATTAACAAATTCGAAATATATATCACAAAAATACAATGTTTATCGGAATTGAGGACCTGCAAGTCATGAACCTTTTTATTTTACATTTTTATTTACGAAGATCGCTAACGATGTAAAGTTCAATTTTGACTAAATATGAAGTTCAATTTTGCTTAATATGATCTCTATATGAAAACAAATGATGGTGCAGATGGAAATCTGACATATCCAAACTCCAAAATAGACGTTGGAGGAGTGCTAAGCTATTATATACTATTTAAGAGTTTAATGTTTCATTGTTTGATAAGATAAATCCTGTCAAATTCTCTCACTTCACCTAAATAGAGTGAAATGGTATAAATTTGATGCTTAATTGATGCTTTAGAATCCTTATGTATTTTACACCATACTCCAAAGTTGAATGAAAACTTACATTTCGAAGAATTTTAACGGGAGGAAACGAGGAAGGCATGAGGATGATGGTAGGAGGGGAGGAGGTGAAGGCGGTGGATTCCTGCGTTTATCTAGGTGGATGTTTTAACAGAGAGGGAGGATGTGGAGGAGAGGTTACTAGAAGAATGGAAAAATATGGACAAGCTATGAGAGCATTGTACCCATTGATGAAGGACGGAAATGTTGGAATGGATGTTAAAAAGGTAATCTTGGAAAGTATACTGACCCCGACGCTGCTGTACGGAGCGGAAACGTGGACTACTACGAGAAAAGAGGAGAGCAGAATACAAGCGGTGGAAATGAGAGCTCTGAGAACAATGACTGGAAGAAGCAGAATAGACAGAATAAGGAACGAAGTAATCAGAGAAACTGTAGGAGTGAAGAAGATTATACTGAAGATGGATGTGGGAAGATTGAGATGGTGGGGGCATCTGGAGAGGATGCAGCCGGACAGGATGCCGAAAAGAAGATGGGAGTGGACACCGGAAGGAAGAAGACTGAGGGGTAGACCGAAGAAGAGATGGACCGAATCGGTGGAGGATTCTCTAAAAAGATGCCAGCTGCAGACAATGAGATGGTTGAAGAGAAGAGGAGTGGTCCAGGAAAGGAATGTCTGGAGGAAGACCCTCGCGCGACTGACAGGATGAAAATCCTTTCTGGGAGAGGAAGAAGAAGAAGAAGAATATATATATATATATATATATATATATATATATATATATATATATATATATATATATATATATAATATATATATATATTATATATATATATATATATATATATATATATATATATATATAATATATATATATATATATATATATATAATATATAAAATCAGCAGAAATTTTTTTATTGCCTTTCAGCTACTCTTCGATTGAAAAATTGAGAAAACCATATCAACATGCTAAAGAAAACCTAAAATATATTTTTTAATATATTTTTATGCATGTTTTTTTTTATGGTTTAAACCACTGGTTTTTATATGTGGTTTAAACCATGAGTAATAATAATAATAATAAACCAAGGGTTTAAACCAAATGGTTTAAACCATCCCACCCTATATATATATAATATATATATATATATAATATATATATATATACTATACTATAATATATATATTATTTATATATATAAAAATATATATACAAAAAAAATATAAACATATCCACCTTATAATATATATATATATATATATATATATATATATATATATTAGTCAACCTTAACAATATGATTTCCGAAATGAAAACGTATATCCCAAAGAAAATAAATTTAGTAAAATCGGTTCCGTTTACTTTAAAAAAAAAGTTTTAAAAACTATTATTTGGGTTAAAAATAACAACAATGGGGTATACAAAATTAAATGTATAAGTTGTAGTGCAATGTATGTAGGGCAAACGAATGATTTCAATAGAATATCAGATATCAACATTTCCATTGTTAAAGAATAGATAATTTAAATTCAGCACTCGTAAGTCATAGAAGACAAGATAAATATGGAAAGTTCTTCTATGATTTCTTCCATTGAAGATGTTAACCATAGGAGATTACTAGTCATTTATTTCAAATAACACGAAATGCATGAACAATAATAAAGTATTCTTTAACTTGAACGCATTAACAAACAACATTTTATTAAAAGATGCAATTTGAAAAAAAAGCTAATGGCAACAAAAGATGCTATAACATATTTAACAGTACAAAAATTTGGAAACAGGGTTTTAGTTTTGCTTTTTTACCTTCTACTGTTCAATCTTTATTATTTTATCACTTAAAAATGGAATCGGGTTCTGATTCTTAAAGTTAGTGATTTAATAATTTTTATTTTAATTTTCTGTTTTTTTTCCTGTATATATATATATGTACAGGGTGTTTACGAAATAGGGGGACAAATTTGGAGGATATTATCTTTGTACCATTACAAGTGTTTTGTCTTAAATAAAGTTACCTGTAAAGTTCCTCATTTAGTAGGTAAATGAGTTAGGAAAGTGCAAGATGTATGATGTGAATATTGGTGTTTATGTTCCGTAGATGTGGTTATTATTATTATTATTATTATTATTATTATTATTATTATTATTATTATTATTATTATTATTATTTTATCATTATTATTATGATTATTATTAATATTATTATTATTTTATCATTATTATTATTATTATTATTATTATTATTATAATTATTTATTATTATATTATTATTATTAATTATTTATATTGTTTATTATTATTATTATTATTAATTATTATTATTATTATTATTAATTATTATTATTATTATTATTATTATTATTATTATTATTATTATTATTATTATTATTATTATTATTATTATTATTATTATTATTATTATTATTATTATTATTATTATTATTATTATTATCATTATCATTATCATTATCATATCATTATCATATTTTTTGCGTTTATATTATTTTATTGATTAGTATTAATTATTATTATTATTATTATTATATTATTAATTATTTATTAATTATTTATTATTATTATTAATTATTATTTTTGATTATTAGTATTATTGATTATTATTATTATATTATTATTTTTTAATTATTATTATCTTATTATTATTATTATTATATATTATTATTATTATTATAAAATTATTATTATTATAAAATTATTATTATTACAAAATTAATATTATTATCATTATATTATTATTATTATTATTATTATTATTATTATTATTTTTATTATTTTACATGAGATTTGCAAGACTTTTCCAATTTCCTAAAGGTATCAACCGCTTCATGATTGATTTTCTTAAGGACTATTCTAGAATAGAATAGAACAACAGCTTTTTGAACTTTTAATCTAATATTCGCACTAACCACTTTCAAGGCATCATCGAGAAACGAGTTTTCAAGACTATTTAACAATTGATTAAACAAACTTTTATTATTTAAAAAAAAATATAAAAAAAAACAACAATAAATTTTTTAATAATCAAGCGGATATTATAATATACTTAAATAATAAATATATCAATAGAGAGATTCTATCTAGCCAAACCTAAAAAATGTTCAAAAAATTTTCCATTTCATTGTACTTGATGTTGATAA
>JABUQX010092338.1:0-15000 GCA_015478945.1 Trachelipus rathkii | reverse complement strand
TATTTGCCACATCATGAGGTACGGAAGTCTTCGTCCATTACGGTGCTAAGACTAATGTTTGATTGCTCTTCTAACAACCCTAGTCTCAATCAGTGCCTTTACAGTGGACCTTCTCTCATCACCGACTTGACTAAGCTCCTTCTAAAACTTTGGCTAAGACATTATGCTACGTCGGCCGACATAGAGAAGGCATTTCTGGGGATACGCCTTCTGACCCCAGGAACCCTTTGGTCACATCGATTCCACTCGGTCCTGTTTGTGCCACTTACAACCCGTTTTTGTTATCTGCTTGCATTCAGCATCACGTCCGACATTTGGAAACCGATTAAAAAGATAACATCTTGAATCAGATTTGCGTAGAAAAACTTGTTCGGTACTTTTGACACCGAAGCAGAGGTGGGAGATTTCTTTTGGCAGTCTAGGTCCCTCTTCGGGAGGGCAGGTCTTAACTTGCGAAAATGGGTGTCTAATTCCCAGGGCGCAAACGTGAAGTTCCAGAAGAACAATGCAACCGCTGACGAAGCTACGATCAAGGTTCTGGGCATGGAGTTGAATACGATCGAAGACACCATCTCGCACCCCCCCTAAGGTTGTCGCCTCGGAAGCGGCCACAAAGTGGGATTTTTTTCAGAACATCGCCTCTCTATTCGACCCCCTCGGCATTCTGTCTCCGGTGACCGTCCGGGGAAAGATTCTCCTACAAAAACTATGAAAAGAGAATCTAGACTTGGACAAACCGATCTCCGATGAACACCGGAAAGAGTGGCTCGTTAGCCAAACATTTGCAGCGCTGTCTACAGCTGACGATGCCTAGACAGCTGATTTTGCCCAGAAAGGTAGAATTACAAGCCTTTTCCTACGCGTCAGGTGCAGCATATGCCACTGCAGTGTATGCTGTATCGATGGGAGAGCGCACTCCCATCGCGAATCTCCTCATGGCGAAGGTAAAGGTTGCGCGGATGAAGGAGCTCACGATACCGCATCTGAAATTGATGGGAGCATTACTCTCATCTCGAATTATTAAATTTGTAATCAACACCTTCAAGGGCTTGCTAGAGTTGGGTAAAATCTACTGCTTGTGTGACAGTCAAGTCGCACTGAGATGGATACTTTCCACCAAACAACTTCCCACCTTCAATCAGAATAGGGTGGATGAAATCAGAAGGAGCTTGCCAACGGCTGAGTGGAGATACGTCTTTACCGAGGACAACCCCAGGGGCATAAGCTATAAGTACGTTTTTACAGACTTGCAGAAGAAAGATTCCCCTCTGGCTTACGTAGCCTTTGAACTGGCCCATACAGACCGAAACCCCTTCAATGTGTGAAAGAACTCAGGAGACTAACGAATTCACGGTAGCCACTTCCACAACTACGATTCCAGATGCTGCTACCATATTTGATTTAGAAAATTATTCGTCTCTTAACAAGGTTCTCAAGGTCACCGCTTTGGTTCGCGGCTTCATATAGAACCTGAAGAAGTCGAAGCAGAAGATCCCACTGACCTTGACTCTCTCTCGACCCGAGATTTCCCATCAGATCTCCTTGGAAGAGAAAGGGAACGCCGAACTCTATTGGATACGTACACTACAAAGGGAACGATACAGACCAGAAATTTCGTGTCTCCGAGATACATCGCCCCTTACGAATCTGGTGAAGCCGCTTAGTCTGAAGTTGGTAGAGGGGATCCTCAGATGCGACCGAAGGCTAAGCAATGCGATGCTCCCTTTCGACACCAAATTTCCCCTGCTGCTGCCGTAGGACTCGTCGCTCACCCGTCTCATCATTTGCCACCTTCACAACGCGAATCATCACTTGGGTATCTCTGAACTCGTATCGATCGCCCGACAGCGGTTTTTTTTTCACCCGCATTAGGACCACAGTAAAGAAATTGATATGCCCTTGCGGTCTTTGTAAACGTTTACAAGCTGCTCATATTCGCTCGGCTCCACTAGCTGCCTTGCCTCGCTCCCAAGTGATGGAGAGCAAACCGTTTACGGTGATCGGAGTGTATCTCACAGGATATTTCAATGTCGGAACCCCAAAGAACGCCGTGACTAAAAGCTACGTAGTCCTGCTCACCTGTGCGGTTGCTAGAGCGATATATTTAGAGCTCGTCTTCGATAACAGCACCAATTCGTTTTTGAGAGCACTACGCCGGTTCATCGGATGGCGAGGAACATCTTCCGTGATATATTCCGACAACGCAACTTATTTTCGAGTGGTTTCCCAGCATTTGAAACGCTTGTGGAATTTACCTTCTGTGAAGGACTTCCTAGCCGAGCATTTTTTGACTTTTAGATTCAACTCTGACAGGAGCAGCTATTAAGGCGGATTCTTCGAACACTTGATTGGATTGACCAAGACCCACCTCCGAGAAATTCTCCAGAGTTCTCTAGTAAACTACGAAGAGTTCTATACGGTCCTCGCGGAGGTCGAATTGGTGGTCAATTGTCAATGACTTACTTATGTGTGGGATGAGCTCCATTACGAGGAACCCCTCACATCTTCCCACTTGTTGATGGGATACAAATTGAATACCCTTCCTATCCCTGAAGAATTGCTCGATCACGATGTCGCCTACAACGATCCAGTGAAGGTCAACAAGAGGTACAAGTACTTACTCGCCCTCATTGCTAAATTTGTCATCCTGGGGCAAGGATTATTTGCTCAGCCTGAGACAGTCTTGGAACGTCTCCAACCGCCCTAACGTTAGGGTTGGAGACTTGGTTCTGATAGAGAACGATGGTCCGTGATTGAGATGGAAATTTGGCATAGTAAAGGTCCTTCATACTTCACCTGATGGAAATACCCGTTCGGTGTTGTTCAGTACGAGTCGCGGTGAAATAACCCGGGCAGTTATACACTTGTACCCGCTCAAACATATTCGATCCCCCAGCTCCGCTTCCGCCAGATGAAGCATCCCCGGCATTGGGATCTCCTCTTGTGAGGCCCTCACGTCAAGCACACGTGTTGGCTAAACAGAATAGCCCATTCTTTCCGACGGAGAATATTGCTCTGCACAAACCCCTTCCTATTTCCTTTCCTTGCTCCCTTCTGACTTACTCATCTGTGATGGCCACAGGTGAGACGTCAGAGCGGGATTCCTTGTGTTTTGAGTTTTAATATCATCCGAGATTAAGCGACCTTAACAAGATTGTTACAGTTATAATTAGGCTTTGTTAGTTATAAATCGGCAACTAGTGGTTTTAGATAACGAAGAAGAAAAAAAAGTTCGTTAAAGATTCCTGGTCGGTAGGTTCGGTATCTCCTGACGAACAAGCTGACAGTTTATGCCCCGTAAATATTAAATGACAGCCATAAACCAGGAAACTTCGGTTTGGAAGTATAAAACCGTGACCTCAAGAGGAGTTTGATTAGCGCCAGGACGGAAAAAACGGGAGTCGATTTTTCTCAAAGCGGTCGACGGTCTTGGATATGAGTTTCCAGTTGGTCTGAAATCTCTGAAAGTCCTGTTAAAGGCGAAACTTTCACACGGGTTTAGTCGGATTTAATTGGCTTTTCGTAAACGGAAAAAGGCGTACACAGGGCATAGAAAAGAAAGTTGATTTGTCGAGGACAGAGGCAAACACACCGTATCCAAAAGTACTGACCAAGAGGAACCCCATGAGCATGGAAAAAAAATACCCGGTAGGCGGGGGAATGAAGTCAGAAAGAATTTCGTTTTGAAAAACCAGGCAGTCTAAGAATATGTAGTTTACTAGGAAGATGTTGTATCCCTTCTCTCAGTGTTTGTGTTTTGGAAAATATCTTAATTTGTGGAACTCCGAACTTTTGGGGCAGTCTTGACATATATTTCAAGTGTATGTTGTGATAAACTTGAACTTTGTTTATGACTTCTTTGTGCTCCTCCTGTAAACATTGAGCAGGAAAGGAGATGAATACTCTTTTAGTCTAGATACGTGTTTCCGGGAGAGATGTCAATCTTCTTTCCCCAGTGATTTGTGCCGCTCGAAAAATAGATTTTTTTTTGTTGTTGCTGTGCGAAAATCATATCCTTTTTTCAATCTTTAAATGTGTTCATAGTAAACATGATAAGTGCCCCTTTTTTATCGTGCTTGTAACTATTCCTTTTTTTTATCTCCTTATTCATTTTAATGGAATACTTTAATTCTTTAAATTCATTATTGAATATGGAGAACTATTTAAACTGTGAATTGTGTGGATTAAACAAGAATATATCCTTCTTGTGTTATCCCCTCTTTCATTCCCCATCAATGAGGGGCGGGTCGTAAGTATCCCTCATGCAGACTTGTCTGTTGAGGGGACCGAATTGATTCGTAGGAGTATTGGTATAGATCATCGACATGTAAGTAGAACTTCTATCTTTCACAATTTGAAGTTTCGCATTCTTCGCGCAGACGAGCATAGGATCGTAACTCTAAATATCAGCCTAAAGCGTGCGTGGTATGGTTTATATTTGTGCGTATCTTTGAGGATGTGTGTGAGAAGGAATGAGAGAGACGTGACCGACTTCTGTAGATATATACAACAGGGAATCGCGTTTCATTCATTTTACAACTCAAATCGACAGCATTCTCCCACTATTTCAAATCGTAGAACTAAGATTAGTGTCTAACCCCCTTAGCTTTTGCGAAACAAAATTACCCAACTAACCGTTTTTTTCCTCTATTTTCATGACTTTGTTTTCAAATTGTTGCATGTTGTCTCATACCTCTTTATGTCTGTAAAAGGGCACCGCGACATCGGGTCCAGAGCCCCCCAAAGCAAGTGGAGATGGTTCTGGGGCAGTGGTGGGATTTCCGTCCTTTAGGGGACTCCTTTCAACCCTTTCCTTTCAAGTTGCATGAAAAACGGTTTGAATGATCTGTAAATATTTGCATATTAATTAATATACCCCCCTTTTTTGGGGACATTGGCTAATTGGCTAATACTTTGTCTCCAATCGCTGACTAAAAACGATAGAGTTATAGGCGTGATGAAAGGAGACAGGAATTGGGAAAATATGTCTGCATAAGGCAGGAGCTGTCCGAAGAGAAGATAGAGGCCAAATTTATCGAGCATAATAATATATATATTATATATATATATATATATAATATATATTATTATATATATATTAATATATAATATATATATATTATAATATTATTATATAATTATATATATATAATATTATATATATATATTATATTGTAAATATATATATATAATATATAGGGTTAGTGAAAAAAACAGGTTTTTTTTTAAATTGTTTTTTTTTTTGAATAAAAAAATACGTTTTTTTTAAAACATAAATAATTTATTTTGTTTTTGTTTTTATAATTTACCTCATTTTAATTGATATATTAAAGATGTTTTAGAAATTATACAGTAGTACCAATACCCTTCTAGGCCTAAATATTGATACTATTATTAGGATTTTTTATTAGTGTATACAATTTTCAAGACGATATACAATACATATTAATATATATATTCATATATATTAATATCTGAGATATATTCTACATTATATTTCCTACTCATAAAAAATACTAAACATATTAGTACTATTAATACAAGCTAACTGAATAAATAGATATAAATATAAACTAATACTGTTGAATATACCTGTGAGCTATAAATATAAATTATTATATTAAGTTTGCTTAAAATACTATATGGATCTAAAGGAATGGAATAAATAACAACTTGAGATATATGGAAGTAATTCTCATCCTCAAAACTTACCAAGGAGCTTAACATGTCAGGCAGGAAATAAGAAGAAGAGATGGTAGGAAGAGTGAATTGATTCTGTTTGATGGGACAAGAGAATGTGTGTAACGTAAAAACTTCCCTCTTATATATTGTACACAAAGAAGTATCCATAAATTTTGGATACTAGAGGTTGTTTTTTAGAAGGAGTATCAAGAGAAACTAAAAATATAATATAAATAAATTAAAATGATAAAGATGATTGATTTTGTTTTCGTTGAAAGAAGAGATGTTGAAAGTATAAATACTGCTATTGGATGTTGTAAGACCTCCAGTGAGGGGTTTAAATATAGGGAAGTCATTATCGGTATTATTCATGAGTTGTTGATGTATATGTAAAATTAAGTTAGTGAAAGAAAGAAAGTGGGGAGACCCCGCTCAAGCGGGAAGAAAGTGAAGGTAAAATTAAGAGTGACGAAGTTTAGTAGAACAATAATATAAGGATTAAGTACTGTAAGAACGTCTCACAAGTAAATCAGTTGAAGTGAACAAGATATTGAAATTCTGAATAAAATCTTTCAACATTAATATTAGTAAGACAATTAGTTAGCCAGTGCAAATAGAAGTGAGTGGGTGTGCTAAAGTAGGAAGTAAGGAATGATAACAGTGTATTAATAGTGGCTGGAATTGAAAGGTGATGCAAGCTGAGTACTGTTAAAAGTAAAAAAAAGAAGCATATCGTCATAAAAATCTTAAAATTCATAAATGATTGAAAGTTTCAAAAGATATGTTTTGATAATTTATTAAGAGCTACTATATGAATGACTAAAAGAATGCATTAGTAATGAGAAAAAGAAGAGAGTAAATGACACAGTTTTGGAATAAGGGAGGATGAATGAGCGACATTACAGGGAATAGAAAAGCTCTTCTGGAAGGAAAGCGCGAAAGAGTTTAAGAATCTTAGAAAAAGGGAACCTGTTATATAGAATAATGGGGAAATAGCGATGGGTTTATTGCTAACTGAATAAGAAATGAGATATTGGTGGAGTGTGGAAAGAACACTTTTGAAAAATCTGTTATAACATTGGCAGAATTGATGTAGATGTGTAATATATGATCATGTGTGTGGGTTTGATGACGTCCAGAAGGAATTAGGTATTTTTAGGGGATGAGTAAGGATTTATTAGCAAGAGAGGAGGAAAGTGTTTAGAAGTAGAAAGTTAAAGAGATGGTAAATCTGCAGGTATAGATGAAATTTACATGATGAAGATGATCAAGAATGAGGAAGGAATTTGTGTGATTCATTGGATCTTGAAGGTTGTATTAATAAAGCGTTTATGACAGAGGTATATTAGTTCGAGGTAGATTGGAGGTGAGTTAGCGTAAGTAATATTGTACCTTTATTATAAGAAGTAAGGAGAATAAAATTGGAAACTGTAGACAAATATAGAGTATTAATTCAGATTTATTGATGTTATAGGAAGATTATTAGCTGGATGTTATTTGTCGAAAAAAGTGCGCCGAGTGATACTGATTTAGGATTAATAGAAGGATTGGATGTAAGAAACAAAGTGCGTTTAGAGTGGAGCTCAGAGAGAATGTGTGTATACAAATCTTCTAGCATTGAAGCAAATGAATAGGACGAAATATGACCGAAGAGTAGAGGCGAAGAATAAACTGCTCACTGGTAAGCGTTTTAATGCGACATTTGCAACGAGGAGGTAGGATAGCGTTTGAATAGGGAAGGTCTATGGCAGGTGTTTGATGATTATATGAGTATATAGGTCGAATAAACTTCGTATGTCGATAGAACGTACGATAGTATGACGATAGTGAGGGCAGTGTGGGTGAAAATAAATGGTGTTCAAAAAGCATTGTATCTAGTTATTAATGTTCGGAGTGAGCAGAGTATGGTTATATGTCCCTCCTTGGTTATGTCATTATTTTAGTATATGGAGTGGTTATGAAAGAATTGAAGGTGCGATGGGGCGGGAACCGGAACCCGCGTGAAAGAGGAGAATGGAAAGTAAGAAAGAATGAGATTAACTAGAGTTGGAGATTACCCGTACCTATATATGACGGGTTGATGTTGTTTTGTGTGGCGAATCTGAAGAGTTTGAGGGATTGGTAGAGAGATTTGGCAGGGTGTGTAAAAGGAGGTGAAAAGTAAACGAGAATAAGAGTTAGTATGTTGTGAAGTGAGACATTCCCCGGTGAAAGGTATGTTAGATGGTTAGCAGCTGGACAAGTGTCTGGTTTTAAATTATATAGGGTATATGTTGATTACGATGAGAGGGACGGATATGCACGGTTTAGTATGGAAAGTTCTTGAATGACAGGAGGTGGCCTGGCGCAATTAAAACCGTGTGAGAATGTAAAGGACTTAAGTCTGTAGGTAGCCGCTAAGGGTCTAGATGACGTATGTTGTTACCTGTGTTAGTTTATAGTAGTGAGAAAATATGGTCTGGAATAAAGAAGTATAAGCATCTAAGTTCAATGTTGTTTACAGATGACTAATCTTAGGGGGATGCTAGGTGTGATAAGTTAGAATTGACTCCCCGAAATGTTTAAGAGTATGAACCACTCATTAAGAAAGAGTTGTGTGGTCTCTGAAAAAAAGGGGTAAATGAAACGAAAGAATAGAATGAAAGCTTTTCATGTGGGATGGTTGGTCATGTGGAAAGGTCATGAGGAAGGATGATAGTCGGTTGTTTAAGCAGATGTCGTATAGTGGCGATTGTGTTGAAAACCGACCAGCTGGGGAGACCGACAGAAAAAGTGGATTGAGTCATTACAGGAATTTCTGAAGGAGAGAAATGTGATTTGCAGAGGCGAGAATAAAGCAGAATGGCTGGGTTTTTGAGGGGGGGGTATGGTTGTGGGTGGCCCACCTGGGTCAAGGCATGAACCCTTACACTGACGATTTTACCATAGTGAAGGTCCGTCGCAGTCCAGTGAAGCCTAATGTGGATTTTCTGACTGGCGACGAGTTCTATATATATATAAGGCTGAGCTTCTTTTCGACTTTTGTCAATTACTTTCAATCACCGCTTTCTCGTTTCTGAATGATTTCTTTACGCCACCTTACCACCAGTTCGTTGTGAGTAAAATGGTAGATGAAGAAAATATATAATAGTAAATAAAAATATAAAATATAATATACAAATAATTATATTAAATTTAAAGAATAATATTAACTATTATAGTATATATATATATTTATATATTAATATTATTTTAAATAAACCTATTTCTAAACCAATTAATAAAAATATGATGATGATGAAATATTACCTATATTATAAAAATATTATAGCTATCAAAAAAATATCAGATCATTTTGAATTGTATTAATTATCAATGTCCTCCTAGATAGCATTAATAAGAAACTTTACCCTTAAGTGCTATAAACTTCTAAACTATTTTATATATTGATACCTCTTTTACCATATTGTATTTACTGTGTTTTAATTGCCTCAAAATACCCTAAAAAAAACTTAATATTATATGAAAAATAAGTAAATAAATTAAATAAAAAAACAAAACAAATAAAATCTATAATAATTATTTTTTTTCCTATTTTCAGTTCTGGAATGTTAAAAATGTGGATTGCATTTTATTTAAAATATAAAACAACGAACAGTTTTTTTTTTTTAATCCCCCAAACCATATCTAAATATTTTTATTATATAAAAGTATAATATATATATATTATATATATGAATTATAATTTACGAAATGCATAATATAATTTTTCTATATATTCATATATATTATTAAATATTATATGTTAATTTAGATATATATATATAAAATATTATATACTATAATAATTTTTTTTATTATGAAATAAATACAAATTATAAGTACCTTTTTTATATATTATTTACTTTTATATTCATATATATTTAAAATATTGGTATATAATATTATATATATATATATCATATTATATATATAATACCTCATATATATATTATATATATATATATATAATCAACTAATAAAAAAGCCCAACATAAATAGTACAGTGTAATTATATTCTATATATATTCTATGTATAATATATATATTAATATTTATTCTTAATAGTCATATAAATTATATTATAGTTATATATATATATATTATATAATTTATAGATATAGTATATATAATATTATATATATATAATATATAATAATATGTATAAGTATTTTATATGTAGTATATATATATATATACCTTATTTATATATATAAAATATTAAATATTTGATATATATACCACGATTTTTGTATGCAATAATATTTGCCTACTGTGATAGATCGTCTTCATCAACACTGCTTGAGGTAGAACTGAAGTGGAGCTTGCAAATATTTTTGAATCAATGTCAGCATTTCTTTGCTTTTTTGAACAATTTCAGACCTATTTTTGAACTGAATTTCTTCACCTTTACGGCCGACACTTACTCTAGTTTTCTTCGTGAGAAACTGAGATGTGATAAATTTTGTTTTGTGTTTAGGGTCTCAAAACGTAATCTATGGAAACAATAAAAGTCAAGATTACATTTCTCAAGAAAATAGAATCTTTCTGTTAAAATTTTTCACTCGAATATGCGTTCGGCTCTCAAAATCATTTTATTTCTTTGACCGGTCAATTTGTCTAGTTGAATACTAATTTCTCTCTTCAGAGTGTTATGAGGAGGAAAAATGACCCTAAATCGCGCAATATTGATGACTAGCCTTTGCTCATTATCATGATTATATCTTCAAAGGGTTGGAGTGTATTAATGTGATTTTATAAAATACAATTGTCATAGATTGTTAAGAGTTTTATTTTATCATTTGAGCTGCCGTACAATCAGTCAGATTTTTTAAGTTGTTGCATCCTTATACAATCAATTTTGACAGAAAAACTCAGATAATAAGTTCTTTTCGTATTATATTATGTATTACTTGAAGTTATGAACATTCCTTCTTCTTGGTTCATGGTTGAATGATTAAAGTGTGCCCCAATTGACATAAATTTGAGAGAACTTTCCTGCTAATACTATAGATCAACACCATTTCTAGTTAAGGTGCATTTGATGACTGACAGAATATGTATTATTCACTCCGGCAGTGGAAACATATTCTTTTTACTGGTACCAGCATCTCTCATTGAAGAGTAAACTTTATCTGGAGATAGATTTCATTTCGCCAACATCCCATTAAATACGTGACTGAAACATTCACCTGTGTAACGTTCAGCGAGTGTTTCAGCGCACAGCGCAAAATATTTGTTTTTAAAATACTTGTCTACGGCATGACTTGTCAGAGATATAAAAGAAACTCTTGACCGAGTACCTGATTATTTCTCAGTGGAGAAAACAAACTTGGATGATTGTATGATAGAGGTTATTACTTCTGAAACCTTAGTTTTATCACAATCACAGATTCTGCTCACGAATAATATATCTGAAGTGTTTCATTTGACGAAGTGGGTATTAAGGGACCCATCCTTTCATTAGCCTTACAAAGTCAAGACCTTCTAAGTAAGAAAAGAGAAGATTGTCTATTACTATTATTTCTGTATCTTTACTATCTATCCTTTGCTTTTTGTCTTTTAGCTTCCAATATCCTTGTCTTTTTCTATAGAAGTTTGAAGAATAATCTGTTTTATCCTTAATGCTGGTATTGAAGATCCTTTCCACTTTTAATCTTTTACTTTTCTACCTCTTCCTTGTTCGTAGTCTTATATTCTTCCTTGTGTTAGCTGTTTATATGGTGTCTTAACCAAGATGTCGCTCTTCCATTCCGAGAATAATTACCGTTGCAAAGTGTATACTATGTGATATCATTGAAAATAATATCGAAGTAATCCCAAAAAACATTCAAGTTATGATAAGTTTTGTTAAGTATACAAAGATTAATGTGTGTATACTTAGCAAATCTTATCATAACCTAAACTAACAGGGACCTAAACCAAGACTCCATATGGATCAACGTTGCCTTCAACCTAGGCCAAACCTAGATGGAGAAACGTTACCGTCAACCTAGGCCTAACCTAGAAGGACTTACGTTGAAGTAAACCTGGAACTAATCAAGATGGATTGACGATCTCCAAATATATATATATATATATATAATATATCATATATATATTATATATATATATTATATATATATTATATAATATTATATATATATATATATACTTATACTATATATATACTATATTATATATATATATCATATATAAATGTAATGATTGCAAACCCTTCGTTGCTTTTAGGAATCTATTTATTTGTATTTAAAACACTTGAATCATAATTTTAAAAACTTATATACAAGCTAGCTTTCGTCATTGTTACATGACCTTCTTCGAGCTTTAACAAATTAACAAGGCGAAAACTTTTTTCTTTCTGTGTTTTTATTTAGTGCTGAGGAAGTTGGTTGTCTAAAATGCTTTTATAGAAGGGTGAATTCTTCCTGATATTATTCTGTATAAAGTCGATTTTTTGATCTCCAGTGCAGCGGTTGAGGTTTGGGAGATTGTATATACAAAACGTTTCTGCGGATTTTCTGATTTTTTGCTTGTATGATAATATCATAAATAAAATCTAACGGGATATATATCATCGTAAGACTTTATACACAAATAAATAAGTCTATGGGTTGTAAGGCTGAGTTTTCATTATGTGTGTTTAAATCATATGTATGCTGGTATTTTCTGCGTTTAAAATCTATGGTTTCACCAAAATATTGATTGTTGCAATTATTACAGGGAATCTTGTATACACATGGAGGATCGTTAATTTTTAATTTCGGGGGGTTTAATTCTGTTTTTATATTAATATTATTTGAGGGAACTAGTTGTAAGTGGGGTGGTAGTAATTTTTGTTTTGATGGTTGGTTTATGTTGGCGATGGTATGTATTGATTTTTTCGGTATTGTGTTTGCGTCATTGATTTATATCGCTAGAATTTGTTTTTTGCTTTTTTATATGCATGATTGATTAATGATTATATATGAGAAGAATATTAGTTTTTGGAATGTGGTTTTTAAAAATGCTGTTTCTTTGTTTAGGTAGGCAGGAGAACATATTTTGAAGGCTCGTAAGTACAGTGCAGATAATGTGGCTTGTTTAGTGTTTTTTGTGTGTGTGGAGTACCAATGTATGTATGTTGGGTTGGATGTGGGCTTTCTATATACGGTAAAGAAAGGTTTATTGTTGTGATCTGATATTAATAAAGTGTTTAAAAACGGTAAAGTGTTATGGTTGGCATTTTCTATTGTAAATTTTATATCTGTGTGAATCGAGTTTATGTGATTTAATATGTCTTGGGGGTTGGTTGTGTTTGGTATGGCGGCAAAAATGTCATCCACATATCGCAACCAAACACAACCTGAAAGAAGGTGATGTGGTAGAATGTAATAATGTTCAAGTAATTCCATGTATATGTTGCTGAGCATGAGAGAAAGTGCAGATCCCATGCTCCAACCCCCAAGACATATTAAATCATATAAACTCGATTCACACACATATAAAATTTAATAGAAAATGCCAACCATAACACTTTACCGTTTTTAGACACGTTATTAATATCAGATCACAACACTAAACCTTCCTTTACTGTATATAGAAAGCCCACCTCCAACCCAACATACATACACTGGTACTCCACACACACACAAAAACACTAAACAAGCCACATTATCTGCACTGTACTTACGAGCCTTAAAAATATGTTTTCCTGCCTACCTAAACAAAGAAACAGCATTTTTAAAAACCACATTCCAAAAACTAAAATATGATTCTCATATAATTATTCATGCATATAAAAAAGCAAAAAAACAAATTCTACGATATAAACAATACCAAACACAATGCCAAAAAAACATACATACCCATCCCAAACATAAACCACCATCACATAAAAAAATTACTACAACCCCACTTACAAAGTACCCTAAAAAAATATTAATATAAAAACAGAATTAAAACCCCCGAAATCAAAAATTAACGACCCTCCACGTATATACAAGATCCTCTGTAATAATTGCAACAATCAATATTTTGGTGAAACCATAGATTTTAAACGTAGAAAATACCAGCATACATATGATTTAAACACACATAATGAAAACTCAGCCTTAACACACCATAGACTTAACAACAACCACCATATGAACATCAACAATATATGTCCACCATTCGTAATATTACAAACACAAAAATCAGAAAATCCGCAAAAATATTTTGTATATATAATCTCCCAAACCTCAACTGCTGGCCTGGAGATCAAAGAATCGACTTTATACAGAATAATATCAGGAAGAATTCACCCTTCTATAAAAGCATTTTAGACAACCAACTTCCTCAGCACTAAATAAAAACGCAGAAAGAAAAAAGTTTTCGCCTTGTTAATTTGTTAAAGCTCGAAGAAGGTCCTGTAACAATGATGAAAGCTAGCTTGTATATAAGTTTTAAAAATATGTTTTAAGTGTTTTAAATATAAATAAATAGATTCCTAAAAGCAACGAAGGGTTTCAATCATTCATAATATATAAAAAAGTGATAATGGCCTTCTAGAAAATAATATATATATTAATCGAATATATATATATTATATATATATATATATATTATATATATACTATATATATATATATATAATATATATAATATATATATATATATATATATATATATATATAAAAATATATATATATATATATAAAAATATATATATATAATATATATATAATATATATATATATATATATATATATATATATATATATATATATATAAATAGAATAAATATATAATATAATATATATATATATTAGGGATGTACCGATACCAGAAAAGAGGCCGATACCGATACCGATACCGATACTCTATTTTTTTAGGAGCCGATACCGATACCGATACCGATACCGATACTTTAATTAATATAATAAATACACAGTAATAAGATAGAACATTTGTGTACTGATAGGCAACTCAGGGTTGCATTCCCCGTACAACCAATACTTAGTCATTTATATTTCATATTTGGTCGTGCCCAAGTATATTTATTTATAATTTAAAATAGTATCTTAAAGGAATAATACACATCCCTTAATTGAAGTTCTACCCCAACAGAAATAGTGAACAATGTTCAAAACACTATTTCCATTTCCATCATCTGCAAATAATCTGTTACAAGTGGAATGATCATATCTTCTGCCACGTTGATCATTTTTAGCCTTTCAGTGACGTTAGAAGTGGAAAAGTGTTTGAAATCCTGAAGCCGTTAACCGTCAGCAGTTGCAGGAGAGGTTCAGCAGTTTTAAAATTTTCTTTTCTTTGGAT
>JABUQX010092337.1:0-25001 GCA_015478945.1 Trachelipus rathkii | reverse complement strand
GCGCCCAATATCCAGGTGCTAACTCCAATACGAGGTGCCGGTATCACGAATTGACCTCGGGTCCGTTGGTCCTTAAACCTACCTTCTCTCTCTCTCTCTCTCCTCTCTATATATATATATATATATATTTATATTATATATATATATATATATAATATATATATATATATATATATATATATATATACTAATATATATATATATATATATATATATATATATATATATATATATTATATATATATATATATATATATATATATATATATATTATATATATATATATATAATATATATATATATATATATATATATATATATATATATATATATATATACTAATATATTAATATATTATATATATATATATATTTATTGCGGTATCTTAAGAAACAAATTATTTTAATTTGGACTTTATTAAATCTCAGCCAATATTTATTTTCCTATAGTAACAAAAAAGTTTTGCAAAATTTAATAAGCTCTACTAATACGTGCTCCTAGGGGCTGAAAATTTGAAAAAAACACAAAATTCTTATATTTTTATGGTAGCACTTATGTTAGTATTTTCAATCAAATATATATATATTTAGAATTTAAGTTTTATATTAAGAATGGTCTAAAAATGTTAAATCAATAAAAATAAACGATTTATTACCTTAAATGATTATTTAATTATATAGATTTAATATTGCTTAGATTATGAATACTCTGAGCAAGGAAAGAAACTGGTTCTGATAGCCTTTTACACCTAGCAATAAATAGTTCTTTCTCTTTAAGGTTATAATTTGTCCAAGCAGCCGTCTATTTTAAAGCAAACCGATTTTGGGTGAGGTCCGCTGAGAATCGTTGCTTACTAGAAGCGAGATTGTGATAAGAGAAACTAATACATTCCAAATATCTTACTGGTGTATAGTAAGAAAGTAAAGCTCACAAGCTAATCGGTGGCCCATTACTGAGAAGTAAATTATAATAGTTATAAAAATATTTTCTATAAATTATAGAATTTATTATTTACGTTAAGGTTATTCATTCACAGGACTGTATCATTATATATGCATTGAATTTATTTTATAACTTTTCTCCGCTGTTTAATTACCTTAGTAGTATAGACATACCCATCAAGAAAGAACCTTGAGTTACAGGCATCAGTTGAAGTGTCCGGTAACAAATATATGAACTATATATATATATATATATTATTATAATATATATATATATTATATAATATATATATATATATATATATATATATATATTATATACTATCCTGAAGGATAGAGGGAGATAGAGAAGGCGCTGGCTCGCTGACAGGGTCCTGGTCCTTCCTGGGAGCTGTTGTAAAGTTATAATATTATATATATATATATATATATATATATATATATATATAATATAATATATATATATATATATATATATCTATATATATATATTATATATAGTATAATTTTTTTGAAACAATAGTGACTCATTGCGAAAGAAACCGTAATAATTTAATACTTTAATAGTATAGATACAAGTATATTTAATATGATTCTTATGATAATATTTTTTCTTATTTTATTTGTAGTTAGTTATTAATGCTCAGATATTTAAAAGAAGAAATTATTAGGATTATCTAGTCTATGGTGATTTTGTTAGTATATATTATTTGTTGATAAATAATTTTAATGATTTTTTTACTAAGTTTTTGTTCATTTCATATTATCTTATTTTTATATTTTTTTTTAATATTTTTTTCTTTCAGATTGAGTCGCGGCCAGATACTCAGAGTTATATCTGATTTCATTATAAGAATATTTAAATCTACTTTTCTCTGGACAAAATTCTTAATTTATATTTTATTTTTTTTTTACGGATTTGATTTTTCATTTTCTTCTTATTTATTTTTAATTTAATTTGTTATTTCCTTGTTTCGTCTTTGGCCTCTGGCTATTTTTTTTTCATTCATCATCTGAAAATCTTTTTATTCTGCTTTTTCTTTCTATTCAAAAATTTTTAAGATATATTTTTCCTTTCTATTTTTTCTTTCATCATCTTTCCCTTTTTTACTCTATTTATTACCTTTATTTGAATCAACATTCTTGTGTCACTTTATTATAATTTTATAACCTGACATTTTTTAACAAAAGCGAGAATAAAAATCATAAATTTCTTTATATTCTATACTCAAAAATAAAATTTATAATTTCTATATAAAATATGATTCTATGGGAAAAAGCTTCAAATTTTAGTAAAAAATCAAGAATGAATATAAAATTATCATATCATTTTCCATAAGGCGATTATTGCAATACTCTTATATGTCATATTATATCACTAATCTAACCCTTCATTAAAGGTATACACTAATACATTATTTCGAAAACTTGTATATTTGTTCCATACTATTGATAATAAATGAATGAAGCTTGATATTACAATATCATCGAGGAAAAATCTATTATAAAGAGTGACTCTATGAAATAAGAGATAAAACTAAAAAATATAAAATAAGTGGCACGATTTTGCTGAAAATTTCTTAAAATTGCTAAAAAAAAAAAATAAATAAAATTTTGAATTTCCTATTCAATAAAATATTAAAAGTTTTATGTTTGAAAATGTCAAGAATGTGTTTATTATTTATTTGCGCTATTTAGAGTTTGTGTATTTATAAGCTGTTTTATAATAAAGATCTCTCTCGTTTTATATAATAACACTCACACAATATATAAGAGTCTACAATATTAATAACCTTTAACATTAGATAAATATAAAAATAGCAAATTTTTTTGATTTATTAAAGAAACTAAATTAATAATAAAATAAAATCAAAATAAAATAATAAATAAATTTAATTTATAAATATATATTGTACAAATAGTATATATATTAACGATATTTATATATATATATATATAATATATATATATATAATTGTATATTATAATATACATTTTATATATATAAATATTTATATTATATATATATATATATATATATATATATATATATATATATATATATATATATATATATATATATATATATATATATATATATATATATATATATATATATATATATAATTTAAAGTATAATAAAAAGTCACCAAAAAGTTTTTGGCGCACGTCAAATTAAAAAACAAAACAATTTTCAATATTTTTTAAATTTCACAAATCAACCAAATATTCCTAATTTCACTCATGACTATACCTAATACACTTATATCTATACTAAGCTCATTACTACGCCTAGTAAACTACTACACCTACTAAAGGTATGCATACACCTTCTACACTCATGGCAACATCTACTACACTCGTGATAACACCCACATCCCTCATGACTACACCTCCTACACCCATGTCTACGCCTAATAAACTAATAACTACAAATATTGTGCTCATAACACCTACTACACTCATGACAACACTTATTACAGTTATGACTACACCTACAACATCTACTAAACTCATGACTACATCTACCCCACTCATGGGTACACCTACTACACACATGGCTACACCTATTACTTATTTTTTCACGAGCTTATTATTTTTAATTTCAAATTTCAAATGACACAGTTTATAATATCTGTAGCTCTTAAATATGTAAACGATATAATTAGGCACTAATTTTACTTTCTATCTAAATATAAAACAATTTGCTAGTATCAAAAAGCTACAATTAGACATATGACTCATTTACTCTCAAATATAATTAGACAATTTTAATGAATGGCTCTCATTACTCCAATAGTGACATTTAGGCAATAAATTTCATAAAAAAAAAGAGAGAGAGAAAGAAAGGAGAGAGAGAAGAGAGAGAGAGGATAAAATGAATGAATATAACGAAGATAAGGAAGATAAATAAAGAATAAAATCAATGAAGATAAAACAACATTGGAGTCGTTAGTTCTTTTCACAATACAACATCCACTAATGAATGTAAGTTAAGAATAGTAATTTTAAGAGGAAGCAGAATACGCCTTGTTTTCATAGTTCTCAAATCCTTGAATTTCAGTTAAGACCATGTGGTAAGGTATGAAAAAATAAAGGAATGAGCTCAGCGGTTAAGTTTGAGGTCAGAGAATTAAATAATGAAGAGAATAGAATGTGTTAAAACCGAGCCCCAACTAATCCTCCTCAGGGGATATGCAGCTTAAAGAGTTCAGTAGAGTTCCTCATAACTTGTTCAATAAAGAAGAAATTCGAATAAACTCAGCGAATGCTACAGCAATTAACGAAGAAAGAAGACATAGAATTAGAATATTCTACCATGCTCTATGTGCATGCAACCAACTCCCACTAACCCCACCAACCCCACCAACGTTGACTGTCAACTTAAAATCGATGATCGTGAGGCAAAATGAGCGAAAGTTGATGTCTGCATACTGTTCCACAGGTTCCGTTTATATGTCATGTTAATTAAAAGTGTGAATTTTATAGACAGAGAGTGAAAATAAAAGCTTGTGGTGTAGCACGTTTGGTATGTGTGAAGAAAGATGAATGAAGTGCATACTGGACATGAAAGTTTAAGATCAAATGTATACCTAAAGATTCCAACATTGCCAATGATTCACTAAAGGGACGAATTATTGGGCTCCGGTCCTCAAAGTCCGGCCCAACCTAACACTCCAAAGGCATCTTAGTGATCTATAATAGATTATATATATATATATATTATAATATATATATATATAATAATTATATATATATGATTATATAGTATTGTTGATATATATATATATATCATATTATATAGTATATATATATGTGATTTAAATATATATGTACTTTATAGGCTATTTATAGGTATTGTATATATATATTATAATATATATCTATATTTAGATATAATAGTAATAGTAGTATATAATATATATATCTATATACTATATATTTTTATAAAATATTATGATATAATAAATTTATAATATAATATATTATTCTTAAATAATATATATATATAAATAAAAAATATTATATATATATTATACGGAACAATATGCTACTTATAATATAATATAATATATTATATACTATATTTATATATATATATATATATTATATATATATATATATTATGTGCTGTATATTATATATTTATTATTGTTTAATATTTATCTTTCTATTTCAAAATATTATTACATAAATTCCTTATATATATATATTGTAAAATTTATACTATATATATATATATTATTAGTAAATATATATATATAATATAATTTAATAATATATAATTTTATATAATAGTATTATATTATGATAATTATACTATATATATTTTATTTAATATAATATATTGTATTTATAATTTATATTTATATTATAATATATTATTATATTATATAATATTATGCATCCATATATAAATATATATGCGTGTTTTTGTGTGTGTGTGTGTGTGTGTTGTGTGTTGTGTGTTGTTGTGTGGTAATCACATGATTGTGTGTAATGAGTAACAACATTATGCATTAGGAAATGTCATTGTGGGACCATTTTTAATTAGAGATTACCACCACTCATTGCTGAAGAAAAGAACACATTATATATATTATTTGATTATATATTATATATTTAATAATAATATTATATAGTTGTAACATAATAAAATACTAATATATACCACAATGATAATATATTATGTAGGATATACTATATATCCTTACTAATACCTACTACTCTATATTATATAGTCAACAACACAGCAGCAATTCAAACCTGACATGCTTCTTTTCAACTACCACCAAGCCTCTCTGGTGGTCACTGATGCATCGTCCAATTGCAGCTCAGCATAACCTCCTTCGGGAAAGTATCGGAACACACGCACACGCCCAACCACATACAGTTAGGCTTGGCCTTTCACTAAATTCTGAGAGTGTATCTCATCTCTGAGCAGATCATTACGTTCTGAAACTGATCCAGAATATGTTATTTACAAAGGACATTAAGGGATCGGTTAACGGATGCCACAAGCAAAAGTGCAATTGTTCAAAGCCGTCACAGAAAAGGGAGAACATTGGCACTGAGCAAGACTTTAAGTAGACTATCTATTATGCTGCCAAAGCTGTAAATGCCTGTTTTTGTTAAGGTCAATCTTTGAAAAACAACAACCATATATAACTTCACATTACATCATTTAACTAAATATTTTACCACTCCTCTTAGAAACCGGTTTTGCTGATAAAAACTTTTTGTCTCGACAAACTAATCACAGAGCCGAAAGATAAATCCTTTGATAATTCTCTTGGTCACACGAATTTTCTTATTTGCTTGCTTAGATGAGCTCCAGCATGCACGCTTATCGTTTTCTATTTGTTAAACATTTACTTACATCTGTAAAAAAGAGAGAATTTGTTCACTGGTGAGCGCTTCATGGGTATCCTATATCACCAGAGCATTTTGCCTTTTTTTTCTCATACAACTTTCTGTAGATGAGGTACCTGTGGATGTTTACTGTACGATATGCGGTCTTCTGAAAGCTCTAAAAACCCTAGCCCTCAACTGATGATGCGGGTAACTGATACATAATTGTTAAGTAACCTCTTATTACATTTCACGATAGGTTATCTTATCAAAAAAGCTATGTCAAACTAGCACCTTGTATCAGTCTTTGCAGTTTCCTTACTTGTGTTGATATCGAACCGTTCGTTTCTTTCCAGTATCCTAAAGCCATCTTTCATATTTACAGTGTTTCTCGTATGCACACAACATACTGGCTTAATACTAGCTGTGTCAGTCTTGTGTTAAAATTGTCTACTCTTGTTTTGCTCATGTCACACTTTTATATTTGTTTAAAACAGATAACACGGCTTTGTTAGATCGCCGACTTACATTTAATACTGGTATAGATTACTTAATATGAAACCGAAAAAAAATTGTTTAAGCTTACTCATTTTTACTTGATTAAACACTATAGGTTTTATATATATATATATATAATATATATATAATATATATAATATATATATATATATATATAATAATATAAATTATAATATATTATATAATAGTATATATATAGATATATATATATTATATATATTATATATATATATATAATATATATATATAATATATATAATAATATGTTAGTTGTCTATTAGTATAGTCTCGTATAAAGAGTATTTCTAAGTAGCACCCCGGCGCGATTGTCATATTGCGATCAAGCAAGATGCAAAATATTCTTCAAAAAACTCATCAAAACGAAATTTTAACTTCAGAGAAGAGAGAGAGAGAAGAGAGAAGGAGAGAGAGCAAGAGATGAGAGAGAGAGAGAGAGACCTTAAGAATTAAAACCTTTCCTTTGACAGTACTGCTTCGTATAACTTTAAAACTATATATTAATATTTATTATATATATATATATATATATATATATAATATATAATATATATATTTATATAAATATATATATTATATATATATATATATATATATATATATATATAAGTATATACCTTTACACAGAACCTTTAATATAACTTGAAGATTCATATATATATTATATATATTATTATATAATATTACATTATATATATATAAATATCATTATTATATATATATATATAAATATAATATAGTCAGTAATAATAGAATGGAAGGAAAAATATTATAGTTATATATATATA
The DNA here is from genome assembly GCA_015478945.1 of Trachelipus rathkii. Lineage (NCBI taxonomy): Eukaryota > Metazoa > Arthropoda > Malacostraca > Isopoda > Trachelipodidae > Trachelipus > Trachelipus rathkii. Next base: position 17,383 of record JABUQX010092337.1, on the reverse strand, counting down.
TAATATACATAATATATAATATATACTGAATATTTGATTATAATATATAATATATAATATATATATATTATATATTATATATATATATTAATATATAATATATATATATAGGTGGATAATTGGTTTAAGCGTACAAACTTCATCGATTTCATATCTCAAAAATCTACAATATCAAGGGGAAAAGGAAACTACATTGTTGGAATCCTGGTTAAATTTTTATGAAGCTGAAAATGCTTTAAAAAAAGTAAAATATATTTAGAGAAAATATATATATATTCTCAAAAACTAAACAATAGCTACAGCATAAAAAGGAATACATTTTTGGAATCCTGGTAAATTTTATAGTCAACTCGATTAGGTAAAAAATAAAAAAAATTATGTTGTCACACGTCCTAATTGCTTTAGAGAGCCTATTTTGAGGCCTTGAAATGTTTACTCGTTAAATAAATAAACTTTCTATTAAATTTTGCTTTTTTTTTTTTTTTTACTAAAGAATACCCCAAGGGTATAAACCGCAACCGACTGCAGGAGTCGGGGGTCATCTCAGGTCCTTGGCCGGGAGCTACATGCGGCGGTTTAGACCTAATTCCCCCCCTTCTGGGGAGGAGTTCTCCGGAAACCCCCGCTCTTTGGTATTTTGTGTCGCCGTGGGGGATTCCTCCGCCCCTCCTCCTACGGGTATGAAAACGTCCTCCCTTGTGCTCCCCGTTCAATACTCGGTCGAGCCCACCTCCATGGCCGTGTAATACCTTTACATATATAAATATATTAACTAATATATTATTATATTAGTATATATATATATACTAATAATATTATATATATGTTATATATAAATATAAATATAATATATAATATTAATATTTAAATAATTATATATATAAATTATATATTATAAATATATATATTATATATATAAATAAATAATATTATAATATTATATAATAATTTTATATATATATATAATATATAAATATATATATATTATATATATATATAATATATAATATATATAATTATATATAAAATATTAATCTAAATATTATATATATAATATTATATATATTATTTATGTATATTTAAAATAATTTTTTGGTAAGTTTTGGATAACTTTTCAGAAACGTAAACTCGCATTTTTTTATATAAAAAAAAAACTAAAGGAATAAACAATGTGTAAATCGCAATAGATGGCAAGAGTGGGGTCTACCGGCCTCCCGGTGGACGACGGAGGACTTCGTCCCCTCTGACCCTCGTCGTCTCGAGCCCACTAAAAACAGCAATAAAACCTTAAATTTTCATTACGTGTTCCCGTTCCTCATTTTTAATTTGTAGATCACTTAATTTCAAGATATCTGAGCGCCGCTAATGTAAAGTTCAACCTATATAGTATAATTTATAATATACATAAACTATATATATATTATATTAAATTATATATTAATATATATATATAATTATATAATTAATATTAATATATAAATTATATATTATAATATATATATATATTTATAAACATATATAATATATATATTAATAATTTAATATATATAAAATATATATATAATTTAAATTATATATTATTATATATAAATTATATAATTTTATAATATATAGTATATAATTTATATATATTATATAATATATAATTATATAATATTAATTTAAATTTTTAATATTTTTATTAATTTTAAAAATATATATATATATATAATTATATATTAATATAATATAAAATATATATAATTAATAATATTATGGTGAAAAAAGAAAGAGATTTTAATTATTAAGAGCAAACAGAGAATCGAGTTTAGAAGAAGCCGCGTACATTCAATTCAAATTTAAAAGGAATTTTAAAAACTTTAAAATAAAAATAAATAAAAGGAATTAAAAAGTTAAAAAATAAAACTATTTATTATATTTACGAGTTAAACAGAACACACACACAACATAATATAATTATATATATTTAATATATATATATATTATATAAATATATATATAGTATTATATAATATTTACTTAATATGTTAATATATAATATATATTAATAATATTTTATGTTTATAACGTTTTAACGAAAAATAAACATATGCAATTAAGTGTTATTTTCATTTAAAGTGAATACCATACTCGTGATATAGTATTTATATTTTAAACCATATAATGTATATATATATGTACACATATATACATAAAATTAAATATAATAATATCTATTATTTAAGCGTATAAAATTATAGAGTTTTCTGGCTCTGAATCATGAAAGTGTAAACAAGAGATGTTAAACTCTTTTTTTTCTAGAAGAAATCATAATTCGTTGTATCTCTCTTTTAGAGTAAAAGACAGAATTAAAATCCAAAACTTTGGAAAAGAAGCCTCAAATATTTGTTCAATGAGTGTGAGAGGTAAAGAGAAACGAAACAAGATATATTGTTAATTACTTTAATTATATTCATATATAAATATTATAATATAATATATTATATAATATAAATATATAATATTATATATAATAATTATTATATATATTTAATAATATATATATAATTATAATTATATATATATTATATATAAATTATAATATATATAACCGCAGTTGTCAGACATAATCTCAACGGGCAGAAGACCTATTCAAAGGAAGGGGTCTGTTAGTACGCTCAAAAGTTCAACCCTTTAGTATTACGAAATGAGCACAAACTCATGTGTTCATTAAAAGTGAAGGGAAAATAAATTCTGCATGAAACACAGAAGATGGAAGATAATTTCATAGAATGTCTCTCAACTTGTGCAACACGAATCAAAAAGCAAGATGCGATACTGCTGAAGTTACCTATATCAACACAAAAAACTCATATTGATGCGCAAAGTAATTACAGCACCCCTTTAGTAATCTAAGGAGCGTCTGCAAAGGTGGTGGTGGTACGCGAGATGATAAGTTCCCCTCGAGCACTTGCCGCTGTTACCGCTATGGTACCTATAGAATAGAGAATATAGCACCAACATACATCGACGTCGCATAAGAAATAGAGTCAAGGAACTGGAAAAGTACAGAAGAATTTATAAGCTCTTTTGGCCTTTGACTCGAACCTCCAAAAGCAGGTGAAACCAGAAGCCCCCAACCTCCCAAAGATACGAGAGCAGATTCCATAACAAGGGCGAGATGAGACCTTTCTTATTAGGCTGGAAAAAGTAACGAGAAGAGGAAAAAAAATCTCGACAGTCTAAAACAAAAACTCCAAATTTTTTGAACCAGCCCTTAGAACTGTTGTATGATTGAGGTGTTACAACACATTTTTTGTTTTATTAGGCAAGATGTTTATATGTCAAACAGAGAGGACGAGAGAATTCGTCGAAAGAAGTAGGAAAAGTTAGAACGTATCTATTAGAGATGGAAAATTATGTAGAAGTTGGGATTTTTAAAGATAATGAAATTTTCATGAGAAATGCCACCTGAAAGGGGTTGATCTCACTTTTCAGCAGAAAATAGAATCGTAAAAAGATTTAGAGATAATGAGAGTCAAAATATCTAGATAATGAGAAAGAGGGAGCAAATTGAAGAAGTTGAAAGAATTAAGGGTCGAGTTCGTCGGCATATGAGTGGGTAGAGTTATAATGTAATATGTGAGATAGGATCGTGTATGAAGTTAGCAATAAAAGTAGGAGATAATGAGCTCCAGACACGACCTTGGAGGTAAAACAACCACACCGAATATTTCGATTTGAAAGAAAGCTAGACATAAGTTATAGAAAAAGAACGAAGGAAATCCAAACATATTGTGGGAGCTTGAGAAGAATAGTGATGCGTGCAAACCCGGTCAAATGTTTTTACCTATATGTCAGTGCCAGCTACACGCCATGGTCTCTCAGTAGTACTAAGGCGGAAAACCATGCAAATTCGGTCAGATAGGAAAGTATATCGCCAGTAGACTCGGAGCGCCGAAAGCCGTACTGCGATCGGAAAGAAAATGTGACATGAGTTTAAAATTGATCTAAGAAGTGAGAGTTGAGAAGAGTTTCAGATCTTAGAAGAAAACAAGTGAGAGCCATATGGCGATAGTTAGAAGGATCAAGAGGAGTGACTTTCTTTTTTTCGGAATAGGTTGACATGTGTGCGGTCTTCCAACACTGAGGGAAAGTTCCGCGGGTGTTCAGTTTATTGCAGGACATAGAGAATAGTAGTAAATTGATGAGGGCGGGGATCAGCACGCGATAATCACACTCCCTTAAAATTCGATTCCAGGGGGGGGTAATTCCATCCGGTGACAACAGCCTCCTTAAGTGGTTCATAGATTCAGGAACCCGTGCACTCGATCAAATGTAACTCATCAGACACCTGAGTTGGAAAAGGAGGAGGAAATATGGTCCATTGCCAGATTCGTCCAGGTGTCATTTGGGAGTTAGAGAGGAAAATAAGAAGCCTGAAAGAAGATTGGCCATTTATCAGTTGGAGAGAAGAATTAGCAACTGAACCATCGATCGAATAAGACGGAGACAATTGCAGATCATGCAGGGAAAGTTGTTAGAGATATTATATTTGGCAGGAGAGGGCCAGAAAGATTTTGTCAGAGGAGAAACCAAGGAGTAGCCACTTTCGTTTTGATGGAAGCCCACTTTTCTTCGTCAGTATGCTCATAGCCAAACAGAATTTCTAGCTGAAATGAAAATTAGCGATCCAAAAGAACTGAATTAAAAAATTTGTATATATATAGTAATTATATTTCAATTCTGATATATATATATATATATATACTATTGAATATATTTATAAACTAATATACATACATATACAATATTATATATTATATATATATATATTATATATATGATATATTATATATATCATATATTAATATATATATATATATATTTATAAGACTTTCTTTCTAGGCGACAGGGCTAGCAACCCGGCCCTATTCTCTTTTGCTTGTATTAACTTTACTGACCATTCGTTTGGGAACTTATGCGCCATAGAAACAAATCTTGCTGAAGAGCGTATTCGTTGGAGAAAGATTTATAGAGGCCAATATGTTAAGAAGATTCTAGTTCCATTGAAAAGGATGAAAATCCTTACCTGAGTGTGTAATAATAACTCAAGGACTAACATCGGAAATTATTGCGCCGAGAAATAGTTTTCCAGATATGACTCCAGGATCAGACTTATTCGAGCCAAAGGAAAGTAAGATTGACTGTCCAACATGGACAGGGTGATTAGTTCCTACTGGGAGATGGTGTATAGATAATAATGATACAACACAAAATATATATATATATAATATTAATATATATTTATATAAGATAAATATTTAATTATAATATATATATATATATTATATATATAATTATATATATATAATATTAATATATATATGTATTATATATATATAATAATTATTACTAATATATTATACTATATATAATTATATAATATATATTATATATAATATATATTTATATAAGTATATTAATAATATATATATATATATTTATATATATATAATATAATATTAATATTATATAATATAATATATGTAATATATATATATTAATATTAATAATATATATATTAAATATTAATTAATAATAATAGATTATATATATTATATATATAATATTATAATATATATGTATAAATTATACATTTATATTATTATTAAACAGTAATACTCTATATATATTATATATTATTAATATATATATATAGATTATTAATATATATTTATATATAATTTATATACATACTACTATATACTAATATATATTAATATATATAGTATTTTATATATCAATATATATATATATTTATTATATATATATATATAATATAATATACATATTATATATATATTTATATAAGTATAAAATATAACATAATATTTTTATTTAAAGTCATATCTATATTTATAATTTAATAAAATTATTATCATATATACCTTATATATATAATATATTATATACAAAATAAATAATATAAATATATATATAAAATAATACAATAAATAATATAATAATATATAATATACTATATTATATTTATAATATCATATGGGCTTTATATATTATTATATTAATATATAATATATATATATAATATATTATATATAATATATAGTATACACTTTAATACCTACTGACACCACTGTCCTTATCATACTCTATACTAATACTATACTTATACTTAATTATATATAATATATCTATAGATAGTTTTGTATAGTATATAATATAATATATATAGATATATCTCATCTCGCAAGTCACCGACGACCAGTACCGCCATTGGGCTTACTAATGGTGTGTGTAGTGTCATTCCCAATCATATTACAAGTCCCATATGGAATTTCCACATTTGTCTTTATCGTTCATATACACACACTTCTTTCTGTATTGATTTTATGTTCTGCGTGTCGTAGAAAGGCGACTAAAAGGTCAGTGGTAGTTGGGTTAAGCTGCCAAATTACCACTTGTATCTTGCTAGGTATGACTATTGCAAGCATCGACATGGTCGTGATCGCCATTAGCGACCTTGTAAATTCCAGCGGAATGACGAAATTGTATGAATCACAGTGGTACATGGAATGTCAGAGGAATAAATGTCGAGGAGAAGAGAGTATTCATTTGATGGAATGTATTATTAGATGGAGGTAATTGGATTTGCTGCACTGTGACTAAACAAGCAAGATAAAAAAGGAAACGGTGGAAGATCGACGAGATGTGATAGAGAATCGAAATAGTGTGTGTGCTAAAGTGGTGAGAAAGAGAGAAAAAGGAAGAGAATGAAACTTCCATTTGGTATTGCCAGCCACAGTGACATGAGTTATAAAAGCGAGCTACGATGAGGATTGTTTATGTGTGCAAATTCAGTACTAGAATTCTAATGCGTCAATTAAGTTAAAAGGTCGAGGAATCGCGCTCGTCTCTCGCGACATTATGGTTTCCATCTTGAGGGCTCAATGTTATGGGAGTTCTCTTGTGAAGTTTCTCCAAGTAGTAACATCTGAATGATGTTTGAGATGGGTCGGAGTGAAATAGGAGCCTTCAAATTATGATGTGTTGGGCGATCATAAATGGTGGGAAATATCAACGTGATCAGAAAATTTCATTGATAACAGGAGTAAATTAGCGTGACAGGAGAAAAGGAAAATGATAGGAAGGTGATTGATTTCTGATGAAGAAGAGATATGTGTGTAAGTAATACCTTCAAACACAAGAGTAGTCATAAGTATACTAGAGTTGGTGTAAGTAGTGATGTATAGAAAGTGAAAAGTATGATTTTGATCTCTCGAGGTAAACATCAAAAGCCAAAGCCCGTATTTGTGCTGGTGAAGAAGGTAGAATGTGTTGATTAATATATATATGTAAGATCAGGAGGGGGACTGCAGGCGGATGAGGTATTATTCTGTAATCATATAATGTTATTCGTGGTTTTTGACGCCGAACAACTGATCTGCATTCAATGGTCGTGGCTCCTGAAAGAAAACCAGAGAACAAACCAAAAAAAAAAAATATGAGACAAACAAATTACATTACCATTGCCAGACCTACTTATAAAGATTATATATAACAACAAGAAAAATGAATGGCATTTTTATTGAACAAAAAAAAACAACCACCAGTGTCTCTCAACCCAACCACAACAACAAAATGGTTACGTGTTAAAGGGGTTAAGGGATAAAATATTACGCCTTAAATCTACTTAAAAAAAAACCACACCCATAGTAGAAATCATAGACTTCTTTTCCTTCATCATCTAAGGGTACGTTAAAGTCAAAGTAATTCCTTTGTTCTAAAAGGAAATATCCCCTAATACTAAAATACCGTAAACCTATATTTATCGCAAATGTTTATTGAAAGTTTTTCTTTACATTTACTCAATAGTCTTTTTCTATTTTTTCAATTGTTGTTTTCTAAATAGTCCTTTTTCTATTTTAATTTCTACACTTCACTTTTTTTTCTTTAGTTTTATTTTTCACACTTTCATGTGTATTTTTCAATTATTTTCTTGTTTCCTGTTAATTTTCTTTTTCTTTATCAATCTAAATTTGTCTTTACAATCAATTTCTGTTTCAATCTTTCTAAATCTTTTCAATCTAATTATTTTCTATTATTCATCAATCTAAATTTTGGTCTTTAAAATAAATCCGTATTTTCAACTTATTTCTTTCCAACTTATTTCTTTCAAAATCTTTTAAATCTAATTCTTCAGGCCTCTTACTTTCTTATTTACTTTCTATTTGTTCTATATTATATGTGGCTCTCATTTACCTCAGTCTTGTATAAGAAGAACTTGCCCAGGAAAAACAAAAAGCTAAGAAAAAATAGAAAAAAAAATATCCTACCGAGTAAACATTTGTAAAGAAAACTTAATAAAAAATTAAATATGATATACGAATACAATTCAGAAATATTGAAATTCATTATTATTCTTTTATGCATTATTACATAGTTATTAAAAAACTTTAATAGTAAGCAGCTAATATAAATGGAATTCAAACTGAAAATTTAGGACTAAATGAATTTGCACAATCTAAAATAACAAAATAAGAGCCATAGTGAAAATAAAGAAGTAAGCAAATAATGTTATCACACTTGGTCAGAGTGTCTCACAGCCTTTTAGTTAAAATTGTAGTTCAGACAATTACATAATACCACATGCAAAAATCATCAGACCCATGACACCAAGTTATATCAATTTCAACGCGATGGTGAAAACCAGTGACCTCAACTCTGAATCAGTTTACTATACATAAAAGAAATAAATAAATCACAAATAAATAATAACATAAGATATATAATAATAATATATGAAATAATAATAATTAATAATAATTATAAATAATAATAAATAATACATAAAATAAAATAATAATAAGTATAATAATAATTACTAGATACTCACCACTATTGAGCACCATGAAATCGATTACTTATTCAACTTCTTCAAGCTTCAAGTCACCTTCATAATATCACTCAACACGCAAATTATGAATTTAAATCTAAAAAACAAATCAAAACGTTCATGTACAAAATCATTCAATAAATAAAGATTAATTCAATACTAACTTTGGAATATAAATAGAAGAAAAATAATATTAATATAAACAAATGTAATTAGTAATTAATAATAAAATAAATAGTTATATATTAATAATATATTACCTGTCCAGACGTAGGACGTAGATCCTATTCGTAAATGGAGTACAAACCGACGTTTATACAGAACGCGTCTCGTTCCTTTATTATTCTCAGTTATAGAAAATAAAAGAACAAATAGTCCAAATGATTAACTTAATTATGCATTGTTAAATATAATCAAGATAATAACAATCTACAATGAAATATATCCCACTTGATATGAATAATAAGTAATCATAATAAGATAATATTAAAAATAATAAATAAAATTATAATCGTACTACATTAGACAAAAAAACAGCAAAAAGAAGATACTTTTCTCTGTCGCATGTCAATTAATAGGACTTCCATGTGGTTCGGGAGTTCTCAGAATGCTCCTAATAATGATATAACAATTACTAAACTACTCGTCTTACATATCTCGTTAACAACACTTACAAAAATCCTAATCCTAAAATCACCTACATTTCCCTCCCACTATTCTCCTCCTGCTTTGTCTCTTTGTCTCACAATTTGAACGCCACCAACTTCTTTCACTCGCTCTTACATTCTACAATCCTTTTTTCATAACCAATCTATACTCTTCACCTTGCCTCTTACCTCCTAGTACAAGGTCTCTTTGTACCTTCTACCTGGTCCCTATTACCATTTCAATTCTGTCAACAATTCACATCTTCAATCTTCTACGATTTCATTCACCACCTCCCAATTCTCAAGTATACTTCTTCTAGATTTCATTCTGCACATTCTTATCAATCTCTTCTACTGCGTGCATTCTCGCTCTTTATTTCTTCTCACTACTTCATCCAATCTTCCACATCAAATAACTTTACTTGGTCACTCTTTCCACTCTTATCATTTCACCACTCCCTATCCCTAACATCGTCTTAATCCTGCTTAACACACTTTCTCCTCTCCTCAAACGGATACACTTACATAAGTATAGGTTCTGACTTTCTCAAACTCTGCCCACACCTCGCTTTCTCGCACATCCCACAAAAACGCCGTGATAATATCATCTCTCACACTCTCATCATCCTCATCAAATGAATACTCCTTCATTACATCACATTAGTATACTTAAACTATTACTTTTTCTCTACCCTTTTTCATTCCTGATGCGAGTTTTTCATATTAAACGACCCACTGCTCTGATAATGGTACCGTCATAATAACAATGTCATTGCACTTCCTTCCACATTCTCATTCTTTTCAGTGTCATTCATCCAAAACTTATACATTGGGTGAGTTGATGCACCTTCAAATATCTAGGGTGGCTCGCTCCACGGCTCAACTGCATCTGATGCGCTTCTAAACTCACTCACTCTACCATCTGTCTCATTCTCAAGCACATAACTACTAAAATCTCCATTTGACATCACTTCTTTTAACAAAAATATTTGCCACAAAATGGTATCATTCAAACGGCCTTTCTCAATCACCTCTTCAAATAAGCGCCTCTTCCCCATACTTCTAAAAATTGCAAACATTCAGACTCCTATTTCGTCAGACATCCCTATCAATTTTCAGAGATGCAATCCTAACCTCAGTTACTGAAAAACCAAACATTCTTCCAAAATTCACTCAACGATACATACACTGGAGACATATCTCAATATTAGACCCATAATGCACAGTCATGTTATATGCCCACAACATATTTGCTTACCTATCAATAATCCATTTTCATATCACTCTCTCTGCTCACTCATCACTTCGTAACACTCACATACAAACGTCTCACTAACAAGCTTCTTTCAGCCAAACATTTAACTTGGCATTCACTGAGTAGTCCGCACATGTTCAATCCCCCCAATCACTCAACCATCGCTCAAACCCTGTCCCTACAAACTCTGGCCCATTATCACTCAACATACGCTTCGGTTTACATACACACATCGGCAACAAAACCTCTCTCACTACCCTAGCTACATTCGCACTAGTCTTGATTTCTCACAGCACAGCATCACGCAAAACTTACTCTTATATGAGAGTCTACAAATCAACGTCACCATTCCTTACATACCCATATGTCAGTATCACTGATGGCCAAAGAAACATCAGTCTACAATCATACTAACATCAAGCAGTTCCTCACTCATCTCACACACCAGGAGTTTATACATTTACATTCTCTGACTCTCTCACTATTCCTGACACTACTTTTAGCAAGTAGCGCCACATCTTCAACTACTCTTTCGAACCTAAAGCGGCTGTTAAACACTCTCTCTTTCTACATTCCCATAACTTTTAAACTTTTCCATGTGTCCATATCTACGCTGACATCACTAAAAGCCATTCCCTACCTGCCCCCATCAACAGAAAATACTGGTACTACAGACAAATCTTTCTCTGCGCAACTATTCTAATATTACAATCCAACATTCTCCCACACACTCATACAAAACTTATTGCGCAAAACACTCCTTCAAAATCGTCTATCAAAACTTATCCCACATACAGACCTTCCTCTTCACACTCCTCTCCTCTCTGCAATCAATCACATCTTTCTCAACTCATCAGTCACCATTCGGGGACCATTCTTTTCCTCGCATCACTCCTCTCTGCATATCTTCATATCCTCAATCAATTCCTCACTCACTATCACCACTGTGTTACCATTCCTCTACGAATATTCAGTCATGCATCATACATCCCCTTTACTCGTCATTCTAACTATTTTCTCCGATTCCCTTTCACAATCTTTCATTTTCCTACGCTACAGACAACCCATTCTTCTTACACAAAATTTCCTTATCCCAACAACAAAAAACATACCGGCTCATTTCGTTCCTTCATCAAGCACAACAATACCACGTCCAACTCTCTTCTACACATTTCCTATCTCTACGTTTAAAACAAAAACCTCTCCCAAGCTACGATTTCTCCTGCCCAATCCCCTTTATCTTTATACACTTGTATTCCTTCTAGGTATCTTCTAGGTATCTGCCACGTCATTTGCTCAAGCTCTCGTACCACTGATGCATTCACCAAAAGAAATCTGAGACCCTCCAGTGTTTCAATCCAACCCACAATATTATCTTCACCACTCCCACCCTGCAACCTCACTGGTCCACTCTTCTTACCCTCAATCCCATCCTGTTCGCAATACACTTACCTCTTCAATTCTTCCCCTAGGACAAATCATTTTCACATCCTCCGTCATCCTCAATTACACAATCTTCTACTCCCTTTTCCCAAAACATACTCCTATGCATATAATCTTTCTTTCTCTATTACCCAATTATAATGTAACCCACTCAAACACTGTAAATGCAAACTCTTCTACACTTTCTTGTCGATCCCCTCATTACCTATAAATTTACCGGCGTTCCCACGCCTATAGTGCACACACACAACTTACATTTAAACCATTACTCACCAAACAATCAATACAAACCTCTACAAAAAACGGAATCACACCTCCATCACACATAGTCTTTAACTCTCTTACATACTGTCGCACCTTCTTAACTCCTATCTGCTCAGGTTTCTTACACACCTTCAGTCATAACTTCCCTCCGCAGAATTTATCTTATCATACTCAGGCACTCTCAAAACCACCCATCCTTTGGCTAAGATGGCCTTGAGTATAAACCATTACAAACACTTTCGACCATATAGAAGCACCTCACCTCTACTTCTTTCCTTTCATATTAATCCATTATGCAAATACTCAGGCATCAATCACCATACGTTTCAACTCATTCTCCACTCCCTGCATTGTAGACATCAAGTCTGCAATCTCCATTCCTTTCACACCATGGCATATATTCAACCACATAATCAAAATCACACAAATCTTCCAAAGTTCTCGCAAGCCACTACAACTGTCTCATTCTCTGAAAATACACTAAGGGTTGGTGGTTCGTTCGTACCACAAACTTGATACCATTACAAAACGGACGCAAATAATTTCAAAACAAAAACCTCAAAGCAGCCAACTCTCTTATCAATCGTAGAAATTACTTTCGCTCTGTCCATACTAAATAAGCTTTACGAAACATATGCAAATTCACATCGTTTTCTTTCTAATCCCATAAATTACCTGCGCTTGCTATCAAACAACCATCCCAATACAATACCCACTTTAGCATCCGTATCCACTCTCCAAGGGTTAGGCTATACTCAATAGTTAATCTGGTATACAGCCAGCTCATACATCTTTCGCAATTCAGCCTTCAATCTTCTCAAAGCTTGCTCATTCATTCTTGTCATGTCCATTTCGACAATCGTACTGCTTCTTTTTACCGAGCTCCACTACAGTCAAGGTTTCATCACACCAGAACAATCTTTCCAAAAACTTGCCTTCCAACTCTACTAACCTACAACAATCCCCTCATACCAAACTTCTCGAAATATTATATTGGTGTTTCAGGAAATTACCGTGAGAGAGCGTTTCTTCAACAAACTTTTTCCTTTATCATTCAAACTCCACTGCAGAGTCGACACTAAACCATTTGTACCTAAAAATTCAACTCCTCTCTCCGCCCAAACATTTAGCGACTTTCTCACATTTCACTTTATAATACCATACATGTCCTCAACTTTCAACAACATTGCACTTCACTAACTCAAATGCTCAGAGAAAGTCTCAGTCATCATAATATATCATCTATAAACACCATCACATTCATTGCTAGGAAAAATCATTTCATAACCACATCTCATCGCCCTCTGGAAAAGCTCCGAGTAATAGCAATTGGATCCAACCCAAAAGCATCTAAATTCCCGAAACTAGATTAAATCAACTGAATACTTAAAGACTAGTTGAAAAAAGCAATCTACACAACCACTAACATATTCCATTCCATTGGCATACTGATTAATAATCCTACGCACCAAAGCATCCATTTTTCGTAAGACTTTCAATCCCATATGCATTACCAATTTATACAACAATCTGAACACCACCACACATATGAAACCTATACATTTTCACCGATTCTTTGCATTAAACCTATTACGATAAATCAATCAATTATACCTCAATCGAATAATAAATTACCATCAGGACTTTATTCAACAAGCACATCGGACTATTCCAAAGACTCAACACTCTCTTCACATCACCTTATTCGCTTTAACTCTTACACCCATCTGCCTACTATCTCATCTCATTCGCAAAATTTCTGAGGGATAAGATAGAGTAAAGAATAGTGACGAGAAGTGTCAATCTCAGATATATAAATGAGATGGAATATCTTCCGATAACCAACAATAGGAAATTTCATAATCAAACGCTTACCCAATATACCTCATACAGCAATTTAATTGATACTTAGCATTTATATTTCCTTCCTTCCACATTCGATACATAGTATCTTTGTTTCTACCTGTACTTCATTCAACACCTCCTCCTAGACAAAGTGTCTGTTCTCTAACCAATTTCGTTTTCCTCATTACATACACCCAAATCTTTCTCTCAAAAAGTCAACCAGCAAAACATTCACCATATCCTCTACTCTCTCACTGTTAGTCGCGATAATCTAAAACAGAATACAAACTACACAACACACAATATCTACACTTACCCTTAATCTCTCTCACTCTCTTCTTGTTATATCATATCATAGAGCACCTATTATGAGGCACTCACAATATCTAGATTTTCCATGATCTTATAAGGTATTTATACGCATCAAATACATGGCAACCCTTTTCACTCTATACTTAGCATCATAAACATACCAGAAACATGCTATTCTGGTCGACATCCACCCCTACATTCACATTCCAACTACCTTTAACATATTCCACACCAGTCCATGCTTTCTCAAAGACATACTTCCATCACAGACACTTCACACCTTTTACCAACTTTCACCACTTCCCCTCACCTTATTCACATTATCGTCTGAGCAACATTTTCCCTCTCCCCTTATTCAACCTTTTTTATCTAAATCATCTAATAAACTCGATTCTCAAGGTATGTGATTAACACATCCCAATTTATTTAAAAAACTTATACCCTAACAACAAATCATACTTCTCATTCTTACTATCAATAACATAGAACTCAACCTACAACTCATTCTTGATAAAATAAAATGTCTATACCTCCATCTTGAACATACTCCTCTAAAATTTATATACGTAACAGATACCGGTAAGGACTCATAAATATCTATAATCCCCTAATAATATTCTCCTAATATCCCTGATCTTAGAAAATCTTCCCGTAATATTCATCCTATCATATGCACACTATTTTATACACTACAGTAACCATTACACTCCAGTATCATCAAAGCTCTTCACTCCAAACCTCCGCTTAACAAATATTAAGCCATTACTAGTTCGTATGCACTCACACCGGATCCAGCTCCGTACAATTACATATCCGCAAACTGTACATCACTTCCCTAGCATATACTCTAGACCAACAAACTTCCCACCACTTAGGACCATCTCATGCTGTAAAACACCTTTACTACTCTCGTTTTCCCGGGACCAGTTTCCCTCATTACCTGATTATATCAAC
Source organism: Trachelipus rathkii (assembly GCA_015478945.1). NCBI lineage: Eukaryota > Metazoa > Arthropoda > Malacostraca > Isopoda > Trachelipodidae > Trachelipus > Trachelipus rathkii. The sequence goes on along the minus strand of JABUQX010092337.1, from coordinate 1,767 downwards.
CCACTTTACATTTCATACACACTTATCATTCTTTTAGCATCTACAGCTGGTTCTACCATACACCATACTAGCATTTCCGATTATTCTGCGTCATGTTACACACCCCAGCAACTACTTTTGTGATCACAGTGGATGATTCATCCCAGGTTGTCTTACTCCCACGACACCATTAACAAGGCATGGCATCCTACCTCCACCTTCGGTCACACCGGCTATTATTCTAGGAACGCTGCACATCCTCGAAGAAATGACCCTATGCACTCCCACAATATACCGCACATTGTCCTCCTCAACTATGTCACGAAAGATCCCATTGCTGACAATCTCGTTTTTTTGTTTTTACCCAATGATCGATATCCCTCCACGATCTCTACATCCGGGCCTTTGTGAGCGGTCTGTGCAAGATTCATAGCCCAATATATGGGCCCACGTTCTCCACATCAACCTAAAACATGCACCAATTTTGCCCATCTAACATTCTGCAAGTACAAAAATTCCCATCATATCCACACCTAAAACACTTCACATCTCCTACCCCACTTTTCATTCTCTCTGTTCCTAAAATGTCCCTATTCATTTTATTCTCTCTCAACAATTCCTTGGATTGTAAAAATAATCCAGTATTCCTCTACTTATGCATAGATTATCCAACTGTGGGTTATGCTGTATGACACGGCATCGCATTCTATCCCTCCTTCGTCAATTCACACTGCTCTTTCATTTCCCAATAGAAATCTTCTAAGTAATAATTTACCCATATTAACTTCATACGATTGCCCTAGAGCATCCTATAAACTATTTAATACTGTGAGTCATCTGAGTGTAAATGCCCTTTATCATTTCATTCCGCCATACCTACTGTTATCATCATTCGATGCTCTTCATACTCATCTCTTTAGTATCTGTTCATTTTCATTCTTACTCAACTCACAGTACTCGATTTTTTCTAACTTATTATCTCTCTAAAACAACTCTCTCCACTAGCAATCGTTCCCTACTCCCCTCATTTTTCTTACGCCTCGCAGTTTATTAAACTCGTGTCACTGGAGAGGGTCGTTCTGCAGGTAATTTCTTCATGTAAACATTTGTGTTTTCATATTCCCCTATCCGCCAATGATCACTCGAGCCGAAAATTATTCAATGGACCATGAGCTAGCTAGATGTATCCTATATATATTAGTGATCTGTTCTCTGCGTATCTCCCTCGAGGCCTATGCACAAATACTGTTTTCACACGCCTCGGTAGTACATATACACCACCGCTTATTACGGTCTCTCAGACCATTTCCAACAAATGTCTCTCCGTTTAGCTACTTTCATGACTTTGGCTCAGCCCACACTCAGTGTACACATTAGGCCTGTATAACTATAAAAATTCATAAAACATCTGCCATCACTTGCTCTCTCAGATAATCTTACTACTTCTTAGTTATATACCCAAAGACACCTTAGTTTTATTCTCATCAAATTTCTCCTTTAACAAACAAAACTCTCTATCTCTAAGAAAATTCGACACACATCCTTAATCTCCATACACATTTATGATATTATAACTCTCTCCTGTAATGATCCCTAATAAGACACTCCGCTGGCATAGCTTGGAACTTCAACATTTCACGTCGAGTGATTTCGACGTATAATCCTCATCATATCTCATTCCACTTCCTATTCGACGAGAACTGGTGGGGAACATGACGGCTTTATATAAAGGTAACCCTCTGCTATACCTCTTACCTTTGCGATCACTTCTTTATCTCCTCTCTTTTT